>JALLPD010001921.1:0-11050 GCA_036940065.1 Cyclotella cf. meneghiniana | reverse complement strand
GTTCATGGGCCCAGCACTGGCTGAAGGTCCCAGAGAGCATCCTTGGCTCATGTCAAACTCCAGGAGCAGCATGTCCACACCATAGCTCTCTCAGAGTTATGGATGCCAATCTCTAGTGAGCGAACTAACTAGAAGAACTACCTTCAAATTCCATCATTGCAACATGTAGAGCACATGCTTCTCACATACCAGTGGTATACAAATGGTTGCTACACTGAATATGAGATAGTCAGGTAATTGGTGAAAAGGACCCTATACATACCTAATCAGTACCATGCTACTAAGCTGAATGTAGTCTGCAGCAATCTGCTGTAGCTGTGTATGTGCCACACTTTGTTTAGGCCCTTTCTGATTCATATGTGATACTTCCTCCTGTATGCTAAAAAGGCCATAAGCATGGATGAGAAAGCAAATATATCCATTGAGAGGGTCAGTGCACCTTGTAATCACAGGGGTAGGGACCATGCATAAGCATTTCTTGTCAAGAACATGCAATCTTTTGAGGTACGTAGAGAGTTATCATGAGTAACAGGGGAGTTGTGTAGATGACTTTGAGAAAGGGGGCAACAAGCCTTTCAATAGGTATCTCAACCAAAGGGGAAGATTGCTGTTTTCAGGCAAATGTTTGAAAGTTGGACCTTAATGACAATTATATGTCATGGACACCACATAGCAGTTATTTGCATGATAGCAAGTTGATAGTGGGAGAGTATGTCAAGGAACAATTTTATCTGCTAAACATCATTTGTGCTTGATAAATTTTACTGCTTAAATAGCCAAAACTTGTTTCATGTCTCAATCAATCTGGAGTTGAATAAAGCTTTTTGTTGAAGTATTATTCATGTGGAAAGAATTAGTTCATGTTTTGTTGAGCAAAGATAGGGACCTATACTCAAAACCCATTGTGATAAATTATGTCAGTTGCCAAAAAACCTTGTCATCAATTACTCTTGCGAGATTGATTGTTTTTTAGGTATCACTTCCGCTCAGGAGATTGATTGCTTTTAAGTTTACACTTCCACTTGAGAGATTGTTTACTCTTTTTCTATTGACAATAATCATCTGTCAACAAAAAAATTGTGCCATGGTACTAAAGAGGCACACAAGATATTATCCTGTGGTGGGGTTGTGGGGGCGGATGACCCCCTGCAAGTGGGGTAGTGGGGTCAAGCTCCTGAAAGGCTCACGTGGCCTTGCTGACGGAAGTGAGCAGGGTTTGGGGCAGCGTCCCGAAGCTCCAAAGAAATTTGTTTTTAGCATTACTGATTTTCATCTCTTTGTGTCATTTTTTTCCAACTCAGAAAAAGTGAATATAATGTGCTGGGACAACTTTGCTTTCAAGTCTGAAAGCCAGAGTAGGTTGATTGTTGAGTTTATGTCAAACTTGACTACGTTGGCGAGTATCTTCACAGAAGCCATGTTTGCAGTGGCTGTTGTTGTTGCAGTTGCCAGCTTTTCTTCACACTTGCTCTGCAACTTGCATAGTCTTTTGCAATTGCTTTTTGCAGATTGCACTTTGCAAAGTCATGGTGGCTAGCGGTTTGTATTTGTATGGGTGCATCGTGATTGCTATCTGCAACTCATGGCATTGTTGCTTCAGGATCTCTTTTGCACAGCTCATAGCAACGTACCGTTAAATTGCCTTGCATCTTGCAGTACCATTGCAATCACTTTTTTTGCAATTTCATGGCATCATTGCAATTGCTCTGTTTGCGATGCCTGGAATCATAGTGCTTGCTAATGCTGTTTGCAGAATTATCGTGGTTGCTATTGCAACTCACATAACCATTGCAATTGCTCTTGCAGCTCGCAGAACACTTGCAATCACTTTCTCAATTTGCAAAGTCATCGCGATTGCCTTTGTGGCTCACAGGAACATTGCAGTTGCGTCCACAACTCTGCCATTGCAATTGCTTTAGCAACTTGCAGTATCAATGCAGTCACTCTTGCAACTTTGCTTGAACAATTGCAATAACCTTAGCTACTTGTGAGAACATTGCAATACACTTTTGCAACTCACAGCACAATTGCTGTTGCTTTCATAAACTCTCCTAATCATTGCGGTTGCCATCGCAACCTGCGGAATCATCACCTCTGCTTTTGCAACTTGTGAGATCATCACAATCGCCTTCGCACATCACAGGAGCATCGCGGTTGGTTGTGCAACTCTCATGATCAAGGCAATAGCTTGTGTAACTTGTGGAATCCTTGCAATTGCCTTTCCAACTTGGAAGATCATCCCAATCGCTTTTGTGTATCATGGGAATATTGCAGTTGTTTGGGCGCAACTCTTGCAACCATTGCAATTGCTTGTGCCACTCACAGAATGATTGCAATCGCCTTTCATGACTCGCAAGATCTTTGTTATCACTTTCGCATATTGCAAGAGCAGAGCGTGGTGGCTCTCTCAAGCAGAGCTTGTTGGATGCTGTTTGTTGTTCTTGGAGGCAGATGCAGGAAGAGCCAAGTCTTGGAAGACATTGCTGAAGGTGGGCATTGAAGGAAGCTAAGGATAACTGCATTGGGCTATGATCATAGTGACCACAGTCAAAGTAGGCATGTAAAAGAAGAATACGAATAAGAAGGAGAAATCAATTAATGAAAATTATGTTTAATTGACTATGTTTGCTAGCACCTCCACTTGTTCTACAGTTTTGGCCTGGGTGTTACTCCAGGAGCAGCATGTCCACATCACAGCTCTCTCAGGGTTATGGATGCCAATCTCTAGCGAGCAAACTCACTACAAGAACTACCTTCAAATTCATCATTCCAACATGTAGAGCACATGATTCTCTCATGCCAGTGGTATACAAATGGGTACTACACTGAATATGAGATGGACAGGTAATTGATGAAAAGGACCCAGTACATACCTAATCAATACCATGCTACTGAGCTGTATGTAGTCTAAAGCAACTTCTGTAGCTGTGTACGAACCACACTTTGTTTAGGCCCTTTCTGATTCATATGTGATACTTCCTCCTGTATGCAAAAAGGCCATTTGCATGGGTGTGACAGGTACAACAGTATACCTTTCGAGACTTTGATAATGTCAAAGACATTTCTCACATGCAATCCAAAGACAGACTTCTTGGCCATGACTGGCTCGAGTATATGCCACTGAAATCCTTGATGCTAAGTATCAATAGAGTGATCATAAGCAACTTCATCTCACAGCTCATTGGCGAGCAAATCATCTTGTTGTCTCAGTCATAATGAGGAATTGTTTATGCCTCACTTGGTGTCTACCCTCACTGCAAGTACAAATTGACATTGATCCTAATGCTACTCAGTACAGAAGCAACCCCATCCATTATGTCTTGCATTCATTTGCCTGTATTCAAACATGAATTGGATCACCTTGTTCAATAAGGCAATCTCATATCCCAAGATGAGAGTGAATGGGTGAGTCTCTCTTTCATTATTCCAAAGAAGGATGGCAGCATCAACTGGACTAGCAACTTGTCCCAATTGAACAACGCAATTAAATTCAAGTAAGATTGTTTTCCCATCATCAATGACAGCCACCACAAGTATGGTGGATGTATGATTTTCACCAAACTTGATATAAGTATGCAATGTGACAACTTTGAACCTGATGAGGATTGTCAAAACCTTTGCCCCATTATAAACCCATTTGGGAAGTACAAGTGCACCCACTTGCTTATAGCCTATAGGTTTAAAATGCTGTACAGCAGTCATGGAAATTTCCTGTCGGGCATTGATATGGCCGGAGCCATCTCTATATCATGGGAGCATCATATTGAGCTGCTTAGCAGTATCATCTGACATCTCCAAGACAACAGATTCACCATTAATTGGCTTAACTATGAATGGTGTTCAAGAAATGTTGGTTACTGGCTTGCACTCAATGGCCTTAAACCCTGAAAGAAAAGATCAATTTGATCCCACACAAGGATGATACTCATACTACCTCTGACCTTCATCATATCATTTGCTGTGTCAGTTATTACTGCGCAATGTGATCACGTCATGCTCGTGTTCTTAAACCTCTTACAGATCATTTGGGTATGAAAAAAGTTAACCCTTCAATTGAACAGATGACATTCAAACTACATTCAACAAAATGCGCTTTCTGACGGCAGCAGATGCACTCTCTACTTTCCCCTATCACATAAATATTTCAGCATCTTCCCAAATGATAAGTTGTCTTCATTGGGGTAAGTGGAATGGTTTTAACAATACAGCAGACTTTCTGTGATTTCTTAGCACATTTGGACCTCCCATAATGTGACATGATTAAAAATATTACTATTGTTGATATCACAGCCAATAGTGTGGAAGGACCGTCCATTCCTACTCCCAACTTCTGTTGGATGCATGCATTCTTTGGAACTTCTTGTCTCCTGAACACGTGTCTTTTGGACATAGTTTCCTGAGCAAACATGTTGTGAACTATCACTCATATAGTCACAATGGCATGCAAGTACCCGCACTTTAAAATGTCTTCAAAATAAGCAATGGGTGCATGATGTGGGCAATCACATCATGATGTCACAATTCCTTGCAAACGTTTGCATGAGCAGGTGCCTGCTAGGTGTCCTGGCAGCATGAGCAACAAATTACCAAAACCAAGGAAACAACACCATGGTTGTGGTTGGTATATGCATGAATTGCAGTGGCCAGGGGTATTCATCACTTTTTTGAGGGAGAATTTTGTGGAGGAAGATTCGTGCACATTAGATTCTGTGTACACAGTTGCCTGAATTGCAGGTGCATTGATAATTGGCAAACTCATTGTTAGATGGAACAAGATTTTAGTCAGTGAACATCAACACACAACTCATGTATTGAATCATAGTGACTTGCAATCAGATGGTGTCTTTTGACTTCGTCATCTAATTGACACATAGACTTGTTGGTCCAAGAGGTGTACTGTGCCATCCTGATCAACACAGCACTGTGATTTCTTCCCCACTGCAATCTAAGCAATTTGGCAAAGGAGGAACAAACAATATTCAAAGAAAAGGATCTATCTACATGTAGTCACAGCGATAGAGATCTTACAACATGGTTAGTATGCACTCTTTGGTAAGAGGCAATCTGTTGTTGAAAGGTACTCAGTGTATCATTGTGACAAGATAGTGTTGTAGATACAACAATGAAGTGAGGCAATGAGCCATTCAGAATAAAATGTGATCAAGAAATCAAAGATTTGAACATCTGCAGGGTAGTGGAGGGTGACATATTGTACAATGCATTGGAGTCCCATTGAGAGTCTTGCAAACCCATTGTGCTAGACTGGCATAACAGAATTTTTATTTGTTCTGTGGCTGGTTTCAATCATAAGTCTAGATGGATGCTGTTGACACATTTTAGTGTGTGACAAGGAACCAGGACCAGATGTATAAGTCATACAAATAGTGAAAAGAGAGTAATGTTTTGGTATCACAACCATTGGTCTGTGATAGTAAGAGCTAGGTCCATTGGACACTGTATTCATGTTTAATTAAGTGTTTGTAATTGTCCAAGGTGGACAAGGTTTTCATAGGCACAATTTCTATGCAGGGCACTATGATTTGTAAGTTGCAGTGTTCCTACATGAACACCTGGAATAACTTATTGGTATGTTTACAAAGGTAAGGTCTTTCAGATGCATTCCTTGAAGTGTTGAATTATATTTTAAAAACCAAATACTGCCAATGCTCTAAGTGGCAATCATCAGATGGCATGCTGTCTTGACGTTGTCTACACATGTGCATTGTTAGGAGGCTACATGTAGCAATGAAGCATCCAAAATCAATGGAATTGGTTCTATGGCAAACAAAAAAATAAATGCCAATAAATGTTCTGTTTATCAGTGAAACATCATTTGCACTGAGTCAATATAGTATATTCTTGCCTGCTGTCTAGTTAGGCAACAAGGTGATCATTAAATCTATGGCTCAATGGTTAAAGCACTGTTATGTTTGAGGCAGACTAGGAGTTTTGTGTATATATCATTTTTCCATTAACTGAAATAGATCACTAACTGTCTATATCAAGAACCAAGTACCATAATTGTCATTTGTACTAGTTATAGGTGCTGAGTACTTAAATTTAATGAAGAGAGTCAGTCTGACTTCTACTGTTGCACAAGACCAAACAAATGTGTTTCATCATTTGTGGTACCAGAGCTTTCAGCTTGTTTTAGCTATGAAGCTACCTTTTGAAGCTGTGTTTGTCAAAACTGAACAAACATGAGAAAACATCGAATTGACTTCAATTTTGAAGCTCAAGAATGTTGTCCGGTAGTTCTTTATCAAACTGTACCAACTAATTGTTACATCGAATGGATTTGTTCCAGTCAACTATTTCTTAATTAGAGAAGTATTAAGTGCTCAGATTTTGAAAAGGGAAGTCATTCAGATTTCACTCTTAAATTTATGTTTGTTAAGATCTAAGCAAACATGCAGCATTTCTGTACTTGATTCCAGTCAAAAGCCAAGAACTTATCTGAGTGAGTTTCCAGACTTTAACAACAAGTTGTTATGTCTAACAATTCGCTTTAATCAATTGTTCCTATTCAGGAGACAAGAGTGCACAAAGTTCAAGTCACACTGACTTGCTTTAAAAGAGGCATTTTTTAATCAAACAAATGTCCAAGCTTTTTGTGCAAAGATGGGGAGAATTTCTCAAACCCACTGTGATAAGTAACACAAGTGTCACTAAAAACAATACTTTTTTGACAACTGAACAAGTCAATTCCACTCTGGAGATTGACTGTAGGGGCTTTTTATCATCTTGCTTAGCAAAACATTGTTTCTTTGGCAGAGAACAAAATGTAAGAACCATTCATTTGGTTGGTAAGTTATTTCAAACTGTACCAATGAAAAGGAAAGAAAAACATAAATTGATGTTGCAGCAAACACTTTCTTTCTTTCTACTCAATTGTTACCTCATCATGAAGCAAGAGTGAAATGATGTATTCCTACACAGGAAGACAATAATGGCTTTCAATCTGAGAGCCATTTGTTTTTGTGGTAAGTTTTTCTTGAACAAAACTCTACCAGCATCAAGAAAGGAAACAAAATGTTTCAACTGAAATTTGTGTACTCAACTGTTCCAATCAGGGACAAGAGTAAGTTCAAAAAGAAATGTAGGCACAAAGTCACTTGTCTCAGACTGTGCAGAATTTGTTTAACAAAAACAAAAATTAATTTATATTTATTTTTTGCAACGCGATAGTCATCAGCCAAGTCAGAGGGCACTGACATTGTTCCAAATGTGGTGATGGGACTAGTCATTGAGTTTTGTTTTAAAACAAGCTTCCACGACTGTCATAAAAATCAACAAGCAAGCATTCTGCTGTGCTTTTGTGTACATCAGGGCAACCACGTTTCAGGCTAAAAAAATAGAACTATTTTTTTTAAACTCAAGTTATTACAGACAATTTTTGTCTTGCATTGGGCATCAAAAGCCAACAAAAGGCTGATTGTTGAGTTTGTTTCAAAGCTTGACTCGGCATTTTTTTCTGCAGTCACTGATGTGTATCATTGCAGTTGACTTGCACTTTGCCATGGTCATCAACATTGTGAATGACCCGAAGTTTACTGTGATTGCCATTGCAATCTGGCTTCATGATCATAGTTGCAAATCATGGGAGTCAGCTTGATTGACTGCACTGATTGCTGGCTTCATCCTGCCTTGGGAAGTTTGCATTGGTCTCTTGGCTCATCACTGGCAACTTGCAGGAGTCATTGCAATTGAGTGGGCAAATAACAAAATTGCCTCCCGATCACTCTTGCAGATTGCAGACTTCTACGCAGTTGCATTCATGAGCCGGCAGGTTCATCTTGCTTGCTTACAGCAAGTTTGTGAGCTTTGTTGCTCTTGCTTTTTTGATGCAATATGCATTGCACTTGCTTTAATGCAAGTTTGCGAGTAATATTGCAATGGCATTGGAGATACATGAAGTTATTTGTTGTTGCTCGCTTGAGCTTGTGGATTGTTGCAATCACTTTTGCGGTTTGAAGACAGTTCATTGCGGTTGCATCTTGCAATAGTGGAAGAAAAACATGTGGTCACTTTTGCAAACTTTGCCATGTCATTGCAATTGCAGGGGCAATTTATGTAAGTGCATCGCAATTGCTTTGCAAATTTTGGAAGGTCATGGCATCACTGGGTTCCATTGTGATCTCATTTTGCTATTCCTTGAACACATCACAGTTGCTGTTCACAAGCTTGTGGAATCATTGTGATGGCTTTTTGCAACTTGCAGTAGGTCCATCATGTCTGCATTTGCAAGCACATGATATTGTTGTGATGGCAGTTGCAATTTGCAGAGAACTTTGTGATTGCATCTCTTGTTTCACAGAATTTATTGGGATCACTTTTTGCAAGTTTACGAATACATCACAATTGCTTTCAAAAGGTTGCAGGAAGGAGAGCATGGTGGCTCTCAAGCATCTTCAAGGATGTCTTGAAGGTTGTCTTGGTGAAAAATCTTGGAGACCTTGGGGACAAAGCTTGTGGAACTCTGTGGAGTTTTGAGAGAGCCAGGTGGAGGCCTGAATTCAGAAGCTTGGAGGTACAGATTTCATGGAGGAAAAAGAGCAGAGGAGACCTTCAAAGAGGTCAGGAAGTGACCTTGTTGTTGACTATTATAACAGTGACCTTTTGTTGAGTGTAGGCGTTAATTGGTAGATTTAAGGTGTAATTGAAAAAAGATGAAATTGAAGAAAATCATGAAATCATGATTAAATGAAAAGCTAACAAACTCTCATTTTGCTCTCTCCAGTCAGCCAGAGGAGTCCCCCATGGACATACATTCCACACCACAGCTCTCTCAGAGATATTTACATATCTCAATATCGCAATCTTTAGATATCAAAAGTGGATACGTACTACACATGCTAATCACATAGTACAGTCAAACTGGTCTACAGCATAGTCGCAGATGACTCGGGCAGATATTCAGCAAAAGGCACCACTCCAAGTATGCACATACTATCTTGTACCACTCATTTAGTCTGAGGAGGTCACTTTTAGTAGGTAGGTCTTCTGTAGGACTCAGTACTACATCAGTACTCCACTACTGGACTGTATGTAGCCAGAACCATTGGTTGCTAGCCAATCCTACATACATAGGTTATCAGCCCTTTTGATGCATACTTCCTCCTTGTATGCAAAAGGGCCTATATGCATGGGTAGGACACAACCAAGCAGATGTCTGCAGAGTATGGACATACAACACACCATTTGTGTGTGAGTGGTGAAGAGAACTACATCAACAGAATATAAGTCGATTATTTTTTATTGTAGCTTTGATGTTTAATAATAATATTGTTTTTGATGAGATAGTTAACTACTACCCCCTTCCTGAGCCAGAAAGGCACAGGGTAAAGTAAGGGTACCTATGATAACTCATCAGTGTTTATGGCTATTTGTAGTTGTTTTGCAGGTTTTTAGCTCACACCTGTCTTTATCACACCATCTCAACCTATCACACAAATGAAACAATTCAATATCACCATCAACAAGCTACTCAATTGAAATATGGTAATATTCCAACAATAAAGTCACTGTTGGGCCAGTGTTCAGATGCTCACAAACAACATATCTTTGCTGGACAATCAGCTATGCCAGGGCTCAGATTCTGATAGTTTTTGTGCATTTGTCACTCAAGCTTGACCATCAATTCCTTATAAATGATAACCACAAATTTACTGATTGTGATCTCTTTCATTCAAAGACCAAACCTTGTTACCCTGAAAGGATGATGGAGGATTTTTCATAACAAAAAGTAAAAAGCTGAATGATTTAAAAACTCAATTCGGCACCAACCACTATTCAAGTTAATTGTAAATTATAATTGCATTCAGAAAACATCTGTTGATTGAAAATACGTTGGAGTTGCATCTCTTGAACTCTATTTTATTATTTTGTTTTATTTATCAAGCAAACCAGGTCAGGTTGTTGTGGCTTATTAAGTAATAACTTCACAGGTGTGCTCACTTACTTGGCTGTTAAACTGGGCAACACCAAATTTATTGTTTAATCAATGATTGTTACAGTGGTGTTCCATCTTGGTTTTTGATGCTTGAGACATCTTGAAACAATTGATCCCAAGGTGCCTGAGAAATTTTGACAGGTAATTTTTGGTGACAAATCCACTAATTGCCCCATGTCTAACACAAATTCCAAGCATCCATTTCCATTACATAAATAAAAACCCAACAGTTCAATGTTGTCTGGGTGATTTACCTTCATTGTGCAGGCATCAGCAAACTGTTAAAAAGCTGCAGGAACTGTTTTTTTAATCAATAAAGGATGTACATTAAGAAAGAAGTATGAGTAGAGTTATCTTTGTCATACCCATGCTCTAGCCCTTTTTTGTATACAGGAGGAAGTACACAATAGGTACCAGAAAGGGGCCTAAGTAAGTATGGTACATACATAGCTACAGTAGTTTACTGTAGACTACACAACAGGTCAGTAGCATGGTGCTAGAAGTAAATATTTCTAGCAAAGCTGTTCTGACAAGATTAGCCCACACACACATAACTCTGAGTGAGCTGTGGTGTGGACATGCTGATTGAACTACAAGAGCAAGTAAAGGCGGTTAGAAATAGTCAATAAACATAATTCATCAATTATTCCATCCCCACTTCTTCTTTTTCCTCTTCTTTTTGTGCCTACTTTGACTGTTCCAGCCTAGGTTACCCTGCTCATAATCAGTTAATTTCTGTTTGCAGATTTTTCAGTAAATTTGTCAATGACCAATCAGATGAAACATTTTAGGAGCGTTGATACATGGTTAAAGAAGAGAATACAAATCCATTGGGCTGACATGGTATCCGGAAATGAGATTAGCAACAAATGTTGGGATACAGATGTAAGGTTTGCATGTATTTCTTAAATAAGCCATTTATTTTACTCACTATTCTTTTGATTCACCATCTTCCCAATTTAGGATCCTTTTTAAGAAATTCTACATAGTTGAGAGAGTTGCTCAACTATATATGTTTAATATGGACATTAATTTTAAAATAGTACCAAGGTAGTATTTTTATTTCTGGGTAACGGTTCCCCCAGTACCGCTACATCC
>JALLPD010001920.1:0-11050 GCA_036940065.1 Cyclotella cf. meneghiniana | reverse complement strand
TGATTTGTGTACTTCCTTTGTTGTTGCAAAGTGAAGAGGACCTTTGGGAGGTTCCGTCGGAAGCTCCTACAGCTTACAAGTGTAAGCAGCTTCTTGGCCTATGTCACTATGAGAACAACAAAAATGATTGCAGTCATGCATGACTCAAATTTTGATCGATTTTATTTTTTGTTGTTTTGTTGTTTTATGAAGAAAGAAACTATTCATATTGGCCCCACCACAGACCATCACAGTCCATCACAGCATCATCCTGGCCTCATCACAACTCAGATCTTGCTTGTTTGTAAAAAAATGGAAGCGCTCATCACAGCCTCATCACTTTTCAATCTTCTCTGACTGATATGGAACCATTGGCCCTCAAAAGGCTGAAACTGAACCACAAAAAATAATTCCATTATAAGCATTGTAGCATAATTATGAGAGACTATGTGATACCTATTGCATTAGCAGCTGCACGTAAAGGAGCGGTAAACAACATGAACTCCTCTTGTTCAAACAATCCTGCAGTCTTAACAGCATCATAAACAACATGAATTAGACTCTTTTGCATGTCAGGGCATGTTTGTTTCTCAGCATTGCTGCATGATTGTTGCGTTATTGTCTGAAATGTGTGAACTATTGGCAAAACACGCATCGACACAACTTCCACCAAAATGAAACGGACTATTGGTGAAGCACTGTCATCACGGCCATTTTTGGAATCGTTTATGATTGGATACCAGTGAATAAGAATATTTGTAGCTAGCATACAAAGTTCTTTGGCTTGAGAATAAATGGCACAAGCGATGGCATCACTGGTCTCTGCATCAAACTCTTTCGGACCATTATCTAATGCAAACCCCTCCCCGATCATAATAAGATTTTTGGTATTGACAATTGGCGTCGGCCTTTTGCCAACACAGTATTTGAGTAATGCAAGTAGAGATGTTGCGACTTTTGCAATGGTCAACGTCATCAAGTTTGATTCATATGACGAAGTCGAAAGGAAGTCAAATAAAGATTTGAAAGAGCTACACAGCCATTTGGTCTGGGCAGCAGAAACTGGATTGTAAAGGCCACAGTACATCTTGTTCTTGTTACTGTTGTCTTCTGCTAAAGAATCAATTGTCAAGTAGGCCAACAGACTCGACAAGATGCACTTTTCAATGACTTTGTGAAGTAGTTTTGATGAACCAGATGTTAAATTGGACTTGTCAGCCAGAGATTGTCTTAACTCATTGAACCATGAATATTCTGTAAGTTTGTTGAGAGATTGAGATTCACCTGACATTGATGCAGGTTTCGACAGATTTTCTTTGGCTACATCATTCAGGTAATGTTCTAGTCCCAATCCATCCCATTTTTGACACAATTCTAATCTCACAAGAACTGATATCATAGCAACCAAGCTCATTTCAGCGTAGCAACTTCTATAATCGTCGGGATATTTCTCTTGCCATTGAAAAAACAGGGAACACAGGTTTGATATGGAAAGATAGTCGTCTCTGACCATATTAGGGATGATGCCGATGGCGTCTGTCAATGCTTGGCTGCGTTGTCTCCACTCTTGAAGTTCCTCAGTGGAAATATTGTCACTGCTAATGCAATTCATTCTCTCTTGTAGTGACATAAAATTTCCGTTTCCTCTTCTTTGCAAAAAGGTTCGACGTCTTGCTTCCCACCGCTTCGTTCTGGTCATGGTTTCCATGGAAGACAAATCTCTACCAAATTCATCTACCCCCGCAACCTCTTCGTTCGCATCCTCAATTTCTTCATCCCCTCCAATCGTTCGTTCCAGCAACCCCCTCCTCACCAATACACTCCTCACATCCGCTCCCCACTCCCACCATCGTTGCAAATGCATCCGCGTGACGTGTCCTTCCCACTTCATCCGTGCATCGGTAACCGCATCCACCATCTTCTTAATTAATCGCAGTGCCCCTATCCATGCGGCCAAGTCCTGTCGCAATTCTTGATAGTATTCCAATGCCTTGCCGTGATGTTGGAGAGTCGATTGATGCTTGGTCAATTCTTCGCGGGTGGACGAGACGATGGATTCATGGCGACAGAGCGATGTTTGTAGGTCGGACGATATGTTTTCGAGGTTGGTTATGGTTGGTTCCAGAGTGGACTTTATTTGAGAGAGAGAGGAGGGAGTGGATTGGGTGTCGTCCCTTTGCTGATGAATCGTAGGTTTCGACGAGGAGTTTGCAGATGACGGTGGGAGGACTCCGGCACGTCGTGCCATGTTATCTTCCCATTGTCGATGTTCTTGTTCCATCTCTTCATCGGGGGTTTCTTGTTGGAGATTAATGCCTTGAATATCCATGGTTCCCGCCGGGGCATGCTGTTCGAGTCCGTGATCGAATTCCAAATGTTCATCGTGTTCTTGACGAGTGGCATAGGCCATTGCGTCATCGCCTGTCAGCACGATGGGTTCCGAATCTGATGTTGGTTTCCGTGTCGCTGCTCCGAAAAGAGGTATGAATTCTTCCTCGTGACGGCCACGATCGGCGGTCTCGGCTTCTTGGCCGGCGTGTATTACTTGATCGCTAGAAGATGAGTGATGTTTGTCATCATCTCTTTGTTTCAACATTGATTCCTCGCGTGCTTCATTCATTCTGCGCTTCTGCTCCATCTTCAACTTCTCCAAGGCGGCCTTGTCATAAAGAGCAGTTAGTCCGCCATCGTCCTCCTCGTTGTCCCGCCGGACGTCCGAACGAGTCCCGTCTTCGTCTTGGTCGTCATCCTCTTGCAGAATGAGCCCACCGTATCCCATTCCCAACGTCAACGCTTTCTCCCTTTTCGTCTTTTTGACAACGTCGTTCTCTCGTTTGGAATGCTTTTTGCGATGTTTCTTGTGTGCCGATTTCTCGGTGGAATTTCGCCCGCGACGACCGTCAACGTCGTCGTCGTCGGCTCCTGTTTCGTCGTGGTCCTCCGGATCGAACGACAACATGGAAGATTTTTCCTTCGTTTCGCGTTTGTTTCGTTTGCGGCGCGAGGCAGACGACGATCGAACCGCATCGTCGTCGTCGTCGTCGTCGGATGCGGCGAAGGAGAGGGGCTTTTTGGTGGCTTTGGCTTTTTTGCGGGAGACGCCGAACATGATGAGAAATTCAAAAGGAATGGATATTACGGATATGGTGCTAGAGGCTGGGATTGCGGAGACAGTGGCTCGTGGCGAGACGGGGCGGGTCCTCGTTCATGGTTCAGCCGTGGCGTGTGTCGTTGTTGGTGGCCCGTCGGTGATTGCGGCGGGCAGGTCGTGGGACGGGTTCCGAAAACGGGATGTTGGTGGCTGTTGGTGGGCTACGACCAACAACGGCTACTGGCGGGCGACATGTCGACTCACGTGGGCCAAATGAGAAAAAAGAAGCAAGAAACAAATTTTATTACAACATCTTTCAATTTTCCGAAAAGCAATCGTTTGAAAGTCATGGGTAATCTGTCCAATTTCGATAACGGGAAAATCCTGTATTCTCGATATTTTCGGTCCTTTTTGGCGCTGTGCAATCGATCAACAAACAGAAAAACCACCAAAGCCTAATAACCAAAGCCAACACATCCTACAACAAGGTGGCAACGCAAGAATAGAAGCCAGGCAATGACTCGAGACCTTTTGCGTCGCCGACCACTCCGGGCTGACGACACCAATCAATGGCAGGCAACATCCATCATCATCTCTACATCATTGAAATCCTATTGACAACATTCGCCAACGTAATCATTCACGCTCGCAACCGACACAAAATATACAATGCCGACTTCTCAATACGTCTACATCGACAACAATTCACACCACGACAACGACGAAACAGTCCTCGACTTGGACGAAACCACCTTAGAAGACAGCCCCGCACGCGATTCCATCGGCCCTCCGAACCACGCGCCAACGATCGCCTTGCATCAACGCACGCCCGCTCGATTCACACAACCCCTCCACTTACGGGGGGGAGCCCACGAACTCTCGTCGTCTCGCCCCGTCCCCTCCGCCCACAAACGAAGCGTCAAAGCCCGACTGCGTCAACTGGCCGAAACGATGGACAGTGACGAAGAAGACGACGAGTGGAGCGAACGGGAATTTTTGGAGGGGTTGGCGCGGAGGCAGAGGGAACAGGCCATCCTGCTGCAAACGCCGCTCATCAACGAGGAGCCTCGTGGGGATGCCGACCGCAGTCGGGGTCATTACGGCGGTGATTCGAGGATGGAGGAGTCCGGTTGTACGCAGGATACACTCGCCAGGGGAAATCGGACGCGCGATCGTGAGAATGGCAATCTCGACGATTCTCCGTCTTTTGCCGAGACTCAGCCCTGGGAGAAGGAATTGGACTTTTCCAGGATACATCGGCCGCAGTTCCTCGATACTAAGAACGAGACTCGTTCCGCAATATCGAACGAAATCGGACCGGTTGCCCAAGGAGCACTGTCGAGAAACAATAACAGCAACAACAGCAATGGAAACGCCATGGCACCACACACAAACTGTACCACCGATCACAATGCAAACAACAGAAAGCTACCGCATGTCCCCCAAATCTCATTTCAACAACTGAAGCAACAAAGAGAACGCTATACACAACCACAAACCAACTCTGAAACACGAAATACCGCCGGAATTTGGCAAGAAGAGGCCCTCCGCTCATCCCTCCTCGATCTCATCCGCTCCTTTCCCAATGTCAACAACAACGACGACAACAATGACGCCTCCATCGAACGAGACAACGAATCACCCTCCTCCACCACCTCCGCACAAACCCTGGCCTCCAACCACCTAGCACGCAAACGATGCTTTGACGCAGCCTCTCGAGCCTTGGCTCGCTTGGCGATACTTTCGCGTCAATCGAACAAGAACGACGAACAAGACTCTTCCACAACGGACGACGATTGCAATCCACCCAGTCCCAGGAGTTTGCCCAGTTTCATGGCCGTGATGAATGTGCATTTCGAAGAGGACGATTGGAGAGGAAGCGACGAGAGGATGAGCTCGGAGAATTGTCAGGTTTTTACTGGAAGGAGCGTGCATGGACGGAATGCTCGGACGGTGTGTTTGCGGAGGGGATCAGACGAGTCGACAAAACGGAATGACGAGCGATCGAGACAGATGGAATCGTGGAACTTGGAACGGATTATTTATGAGGCGGTCCAGCGGGCAGCCGATGTAGCTCGCGATGCATCGAACAGGGTAAATACTCGGGTTGTACAATCTCCTGCGTTGGTCGAATCGTCTTTGGAATTCCTTGCGACGGCATTTGCATGCCTAGAATGTGATTTGGTTTATTCCTTGCTGATCTTGCCTCTGCCATCGGAGGGAAGGACTGGCGCAATTCTGACTCTGTTTGATGTCTTGGGTGACTTAGCTCCCGGTGCCGATCGAGAAGCATCGTGCGGCACCGTTGCAACGCTATCGTTCCTCGCATTATCGCGCGGACTCGAGGCGACTCACTTCGTGGCGAGGTATGCAACGTCTTTGGATCCATCGGCTTGTTGTGCGGCGTATGCATCTCCGTATTCTATCATTTCTACTCTGGATTGCGATCGCAGGATAGATGAAGGTGGAGTAGGGTGGATTTCTGCCATGGGTAGAGATTTGGGATTGAATCTTGAAAGTGACCAAGGCGCTAGAATTGTGCGTCTCAATGAAATTGCGAGATACGCGTATGATTCCATTTTGGATTTCAATCCAATGATTACCGGTGATAATTCTCGATCCTTTTATGACACGGCATTGAGTCATGGGCGTAAGGACTGTGAACGAAGAGGACGACCCAACGAGAATCTTCACGTCGATACCGAGGTTGGGAACGATGGTGACTTCCAGTGTCGTCAGCCTTTGGTTGTGAAAGATCGGATGTATGCCGCGCACGTGGAGTTTTTATCGTCAATGATTCAAATAGGGGTAGTCTCGGGTTGGTTAAATGCACAAGCGTCCGGTGGAGATGATCTCAATGCGCCTAGTCCTATCCGGGAAGTGGAAAAGCTATGCCAAAAGCTCTTCCTTGTGATAGAGACTCGCTCGAGACTTCGTCGCTCGACAAACCAAAGTATCGCTATAAATGATCCTGGTGACAGCGAAGCAGTTTGTGCAGCATCATTGTCCTTACTTCTTCTTCTTCTCCCACGACACGAAGATCAATCTGCTTCCTCCTCGCTGTCCTTTCGACAAATGGGTGGTAGCACAGGCACGATTGCTGATATCTTTCACTCTCCCCTCGTGAAGCGAATGGCAGAGTTAGGATTGTCTCGGAAAGACGATGGACGAAAAGAACATGGAGCGCCAACAAAACGGCATGCTCTCACGTCGATATATTACGTCTTGTCTGACATAATATTGGCAGGAGGAGCTTCCTTGATCTGTTCAGCGTTTGGTCGACAACTGAATGATTTCCTTCTCGAAGCTGTTACGCGTATTTGCAAGTATGATCCTGACGGAGAAAGCAGTCACAAGAACAACACCAATATCGACGCACTTCTGTTGATCCTTTTGCATTTACACAACGGATGCCCGGTTGTGGTTCGACAAGCCTTAAGAAATCATTTTGAACATTCTCTTTCTGTGAACGATAGCGGCGAAGGTGATACTGCTGCCAATCTTTTTGTCGGCAATCTTTTTCAAATGTGTGCGCATGTAAGTGCTTTTTGAATACCTTACTTAAGTAATTCATTGACGTTGCAAACTTACTTCGTCGTTTCAAATGTCTCGAAAGAGATATTTTTCTGTATCTTCGCTCGCGTCCTCGTTACTTCGCTCTTTGCTCAAAGGCAGCCCTTTAGATGACACCCCAGATGTTCTATCAGGTATCATGACGCAATCCTTTGAAAGCGCCTTCGTGAGCTCATCAGTGGAGAATGCCTTTCAATCGCTTGTTGAGACAGTATGCCCCTTCGATGACAAGCAGAGTTCGTTGTATTTTTCAAGACATCTTCCTCGAACATGTTCTCTTAGCGACGTCATGAGTGAATGCTTGTCGTCTCTAAATTTGATGCAAATGATAATGACAACACTTTCGGCATCGTTTAGAAACAAATCCGTCAT
The DNA here is from genome assembly GCA_036940065.1 of Cyclotella cf. meneghiniana. NCBI lineage: Eukaryota > Bacillariophyta > Thalassiosirophyceae > Thalassiosirales > Thalassiosiraceae > Cyclotella > Cyclotella cf. meneghiniana. The sequence goes on along the minus strand of JALLPD010001920.1, from coordinate 4,035 downwards.
TGATGCCATTGTTGATGTGGTAAAGTCCAACAGAGATCGCTTTGATTGTACCAATACGCTTTTCCTTTCTGCGAATATTAGTATCCTGTTGCTCGTGAGGAAAATTTTTTCACATCAGCTTGATCACGACAACGAATCGGCAGCTCAACTGAGAACAATGAACGAAAATTTTGGAGGCACTTTGGAAGGCGCCGGGGTAATGATAATTGAATCGACAATGAGGCAAGGACTCTCTGCCGATTTGACTCACCGTGCATTGAAGTATCAGAATTCCCTCACAATTAGTGAAAAGACCCTTGCTCTTATATTTACCAGAACGCGCAGCTCCTCAAAACGAGATGAAGAATTATTACGAAGCAAGATTCGCATGGCTGAATCCGAAATTGCAGAGCTGCATGCTCAAAGTAAACGCAATGATTTGGAGCGTGAAAAATTGAGCCGTGCCATACACGAGCAAACCGCGTTCTACGAAAAGAAACTTGAATTGCTTAGGTTTGAAGCTCAAGCAATCTCGAAAAAATCTGCCGAGGCCCATGTCTTTGAAAGACGAAGGGCAGAGCAATATTCATTAGAAAACGAGCGTCTCTACCGCGAAGAAAAAGAGCTGAGAATATCGGCTGAACAAGAGAACAAAATGCTTTTAGACGACTCAACGAGGTTAAAGCAGGAGCTATCCAGCCGCAAAAGTAACATAACTGAATTGCAGCTAATGTTGGAAAAAGAAAGAACGGAAAAGCAGGAATACGCCGATGCCCTTGAAGCCAATAGGCGCGAGCTTAAATCAACGTCAGAGGAACTAGAGAAAACCGTCCGCACAAATTCGGAGCTACAAACAAAATTTTCGGAATGTGAAAAGACTGTTCTTGATATGACTTCTGTTAATAAAGACTTGGAAGCGACCTTAGAGGAGACATGTGAAAAGCTGATAAATCTTGCCAGCATTTATCAAACCAAAGAGGCTGAAATGGACAAGTACAAAGCAGAGCTCCGCAGCGCTGTCATTGCCGCCAATAAGAACGCGGAAACTGCCATATCAAAATATGAATCATCGCGGAACGAGGCCAAGTCATTAAGGAAAGAGTTGGAAAATGCTAGGGCAGAGCTTAAGGAATTCCAAGCGCATCGAGCTGAGGTGCAACGCCTGAGGAAAAATGCTCCTACGTCGTACATCAACCAGCTTCGCAACGATCCAAGAGTTCAAGCTCAACCTCACAAAAGTCGTTATGGGAAAGAAAATTCCTTTACTGGTCGATGATAATGTACAAAAAATCAATTAATGAACCTCGAAAGCATATGACTCGGTCATTCATTAGAATCTTAATTATTTTATGGTACCGCTACGTCTTCTCATTGCACTTTTGTTTTCGCCATGTTTGAATTTGCCAAAGGTCCAAATCTCGTTTGATGAAGCCATACACCTAATAGTCGAAGACTATTAAAGACTCCAAAGCTCATCCACACTCCTTTTGCGAAGAGATCTATTGATGAGAGACAGCAGGTAAATAAGTAAGAGATGTCAGTTCACGATAACTAACCTGTGAGTCCATATATATTGGGAAGCGTATTCAAAGAGATCAAAGCGCCAATTGTTGCCACGACAGTGCTTATCGAAAGCTGCAGGAAATTGCCACAGCCAACCATTATCCCTTCGCCAATAAACACAAGTCCATTCATAAGTTGATAACAACTGGCGAGAATAGAGGGCATAACAGCAGCCTGCCTAACTTCCTCCAGAGGTGACGATTTCTGAAGCACAGGCAAGAGTAGTAACTGCAAAGCGCCTAAAATACCACCGAGGATAAATCCCCAACTCATCAAGCGATTGACTACAGCTTTAGCATCCGATTTGCCCCCGTGTCGCTTTCCCGTTGTCGCATCGAACTTTTCAATTAGCTCGTTCGGCACCACCGTCTGAGCCACGGTTGACAGAGCTAACAAGACTATTCCCCCAACTTGGAAAACTTGTATCGATAAAGCTAAAGTATAATTTCTCTCTGTCAGATGGAGTTCGCCAAAATTCAACCAGAAAAGTTCATTGTGTGGACGCACCATGAGCTGCGGCGGCAACGCCAGTCTCATCCAACGATTGAGTCACTCTCGCAACAGCCAAAAAAGTCACATTCAACGCCACATTTCTCAACTGCAATGCTGCTCCTCCTTTCAAAAGAGGCTTCAACTTAGACCACGAGGGCAGCCTGAATATCTTTGACCAGCGAAAGAGTTGACGACGTAGCATTAGCATAACAAAAAATGTAGCAGAAATGACCTCTGCAGACAATGTTGCAAGAGCTGCACCAGCGACGCCCATAGTAAGAGTGAACATCAAGATTGGGTCCAGGATACCGTTGAAAGCGTTAGCAGCTAGACTGATTTTCAATGGAGTTGACGTATCCAGGGTTCCTAATATTTTTTAGGTGCAAGCAGTAATCAGGCACTGAAGGATAATTCGTGTTGACTGGTGAAGAAACAAGTCCTCACCTCGAAATGCGGAGAAACCAATTAATGAAACCAAGGAAGGAAGAAATGCAAACGATCTAATAAAAAGGTATGGTTTAGCATATTGAAGCGCTGGTGCTCCATCTTCATGTTCCAATATTCGTGTAAAAGAGTTGTAAGCAAGCGCAACAATATGTCTGTAATACAAAGTGAACAACTTGCGCAATCAGATGACCCTACCTTTCAAAACAGACGACAGCACCTTTTCGGGAAATCTCAACATTAAAAATGTTCCAACCAAGGAAACATAAAATCCTACCACCAAGGCTTGGCTCACAGCATCTTGCAGCTCCTCTTTGTTCCCCTGGGCATTGGCCTTGGAAACTAAAGTGGCAGTGACTAATGAATCGCAGTATTTGTGGAAATTTCTGAGACAAACACAACGGCCGCAAATTGCATGACTTCTTCAATATCAAACCTACCGCTGGGCAGAAAGGAAACCACCCAAAACGCCGAACTGAAAACCTGATTTGCCGCAGCCTGCCCCGCCACTGCCAACGCGTTTCCCATTCGATTGACCCAAAATAAATCGACTGCGCCAATGAGAGGATTAATAGCAAAGTTGGCTATGCACGGGAGAGCGATTTTCATCATGCGTTTGTCTAGTTCGTCAAATTGTGGCCATATGGAGAGAGGTTTGTCAATGAACGTTTGCTTTTCCGATTTGGGTGACGTGAGTTTTACGACATTATCATCGTTCTTGTTGATTGTATTGATAATGGACGAGTCTGCAGAATAATCACGATTGACGAAAGTTTCCTCGGTCTCAGACTTCGACGATGACAAAAGCAAAGATGGCGAAGATAATCCGTTGGAATCTCTATATACTTTAAATCTCTTCACCTCCAAAACAGACCGCCTACCTTTTCCAGCACGAATACCACCAGAAGGGTGAATTGCCAGTGACTCCGCAAACAGGAGAGAGGCCGCCACCATGGAAAAGACAAACAGTTGCCCAACAGGGTGACAAACAGCGTTGCTGCCACGGGTGCTTTCGGGACGCTTTCGCATGATCATTTGATGCTGAAGGTGTGGCAGGTGCTTTATCTCGGGGATTGCGAGATCGCGTCAGAAGTCTGAACCCTGCCTGTCTGCCAGAGAGGTTTGGAATTGAGCAAGCTGCTTTCCATGCTTCTTTTCCGCTCAAATTTTTATAAGGGTGGGAAGATGACAGAACGATGATGTCAGAATATCCAGTCAGATGGCTAGGTTCGGATTTTTTTCCCTTTCAATGCAGTATGGTACCGTATAAAAAAGGCTGCGATTTTGTTTGGCCAATAGTGAATGGGGAATACCGTAAAAAGCGGGTTTATGCACCCACAAATGTCAAAAGATACATTTCGATTTAACTTATACCATGATTAAAGCAAGTGTAGTTATCATGGTAAAAAAATTGGTATCCATTCCATTTACCCTATTACCCTGATGGTAAGGCGCTGTATTAGGCCCAGTATATCATCATAATGTAGCTGTATTTTTGTATAGTATTTTTGTAGTGTATATACACACTTATTGCAGTCATTTCATGGAAGGTCTCGA
>JALLPD010001919.1:0-11058 GCA_036940065.1 Cyclotella cf. meneghiniana | reverse complement strand
ACTTGCCGGTAGTTGACCCATAGGGCAACTATTCCCAGGGATACATAGGGGCAACTGGCAAGTAGACAGAAACTAACAACTACAAAAGGGTTATAAGAAAAACAGAAAATATCACTCTGTAAGATATACTCAGCACCTTAATTTGCCAAATTGGTTTTATGAGGTTAACAGAATATAAAAATGAACAGATGACAAGACACATAATCATGCATTCATCATGTAAATGTGCATGATGAATATTTTTGTTGCATGTTCTACAGGTGTCCTAAAGTAGGATGAGGAAGTGTGTAGCAGTCTACACAAATTTGGTACATGATGTGTTATCATCAAGATATTTTCTGCAGGGAACATATCTTTGTGGACTGATTGGTCGTTTTTGAATGGTCTGTCTGTTGTCTTTTTTTGGTTGGTCTGACTGTCATCTGATGGTGTGGCCGTCATCGGTCATCCACCTGACATGTTTCACGTGGAAATCGCTCACACGTTCCACACATATTTTTGTGTTCCTCATACGCATGACATTTTGTAGGTCCAGGGTTAAAACCCCTGACCTCACAGCACAATCTTTTTGAGGGTCCTGGGTTCAATTACTGGGCCCAACCAGCTGTTTCAGGCCCATAGTATCCTTGGCCTATATCACACAGTAAAACCTGATATTGTTGAGTATGATGGAAAAAAGATGACTAAGCTAGCATTTGACCTCATCTTAGGTGTTAAGACACTAAGAGAGCTTGGAATTGTTCGGGGTATTTGAATTTTTGAATAAATAAAATTACCTTTGATGAGATCATTTTGCCAAGGAGAGACATCAACAGTCTGTCCACCAGCGCTAAGATTGAACATGCTTGGTCAGTAAACCAATGCATGATTCATGAACCATGAAGCACTGAGGAAGCTACTCAACATGCCATTTGCATCTTAGATGCTATATTTGAAAAAGCAGACCTCCAGTCAGTAGTTGACACCAACTGTCCTCACCTCAGTCTACCTGATCAAAACAAAATGTTATATGTAATCAAAAGGTAGGACTACCTCTTTGACGGTACTCTAGGTCACTAGAACACAGAACATGTCCCCTCTGAACTAAAGGATGGTGCAAATGGTGCCAAACCATACCATGGCAGAGCTTACCCAGTCACTGTGCAAGCTTGGAGTAGTAGAATGGCAGCCCGCATCTGAATGAGCATCGCCTTCATTTATAGTTCCCAAAAACAACAAAACTGTACAGTTTGTCAGTGATTTTAGAAAAGTAAATAAATTAATAGTAAGGAAACCACATCAATTACCTAAAACCATTACACTTTTGCAAGAGTTTAAATGTTTTACTTTCACTACTGCCCTTGATTTAAACATGGGCTATTAAACCATTTGATGGATCCAGATGTATCCAAAATCTGCATTATCATTTTCCCATGGGGTAAATATTCATAGCTTAGGTTATCTATGGGCATTTTGGGGTCCTCCTGACATTTTACAAGCAAAAATGATGGAGCTAATGTCCACCCTTGCGTTCATACAAGCTTATATTGATGATTTACTAGGCATCACCAAGGGAACCCTGGAAGATGATCTGGCTAAATTAGACTTGGTTCTTTCCAGCCTGCAAGATAAAAATTTGACAGTAAATGCTTGCATATCAAACGTCTGTGCAACAGAAACAGAATACCTTGGGAATATTGTCTCACTAGATGGCATAAAGCCACAGCCCAAGAAGTCCAGTCAATACTTGAACTGACACCGCCCAAAAATGTCAAAGACCTCTATAGATTTCTTGGTATTGTCCAATACTATCAAGATCTTTGGGCAAGATGCAGTGAAATACTGGCTCCACTAACAAGCCTTCTTGGTGAATGTGGTAACAGCAAACAATCCAAATGCCTAAAGGTTCAAAAGTGGGTACTGGAAAGAGGGACATCAAAAAGCTTTTGATGATGTAAAGGCCACTATCCCTAAAAATATGTCCTTGGCCTACCCTGATTATTCACAAGAGTTAGAGACTTATACTGATGGTTCAAAGAGTCAACTTGGATACAGCATTACTCAAAACAACAGGACAATCAGGACAATCGCTTTCTTTAGCAGAAATCTATCTGCTTGTCAGCAAAAATACTGTACAACCAAAATTGAATGCTTGGCCAAAGTTAAAACAGTGAAAGAGTTTGAATGAATGCTGTGGGTTCAGAAAATTGTATTCTACACAGACCACAAAAATCTGATGCAAGATGCTTTCTGTTTAACCTGTGACAGGGTTCCCCCTGCTAAAAGAATATGGTCCCAAATTCATGTATATCTAATGAATCCAAAACACAGTTGCGGATGAAATTTCACACCTTGACATTGGCCCCAGAAAACCTGTGATTTAGTTTGGCCAATAGCTCAATAGCAAATAGCTGTATTTATCATTTTTTATTGCTAAAAAGTCTATTGCACTGACCAGCACTATAGTTTATTTAGTTCACCTCAATAGTGCAATAGATAGCAAAAAATTAAAATTTTCTATTGAACTATTCAGTTTAGCGAGGCCCAATTGCCCAATAGCAAGTGCTATTGACCCCTCATGTTTTGATTTGACTCCATAGGTCAATAGAATTCTCCAATAGTGTTCTCACTATCTTGACCACGCTTCATGTACAAAATGCCGCACAAACATGGAATGAACACCTTGCTGTCTCAACTTCGAAGACTGAACACAACAGCAAGCACAACCGGCCGCAAGAATCCAACGACCGCAACCCAGCAATGCGGTTATTTTTAATTAATTTACGTATTAATATAGTTATGAGAGTATGATTAATTGACTAATTAAATAGCTAATCTGACACTTAATTAATTAATTAACTTAGCAAAATAAATTAATTCATTTAATTGGTAGAGCCATCACTGCAACAGTCAGTCAGTTCACGTCCATTGCTGGCTTGATGTTGCAAGTGGCAGACTGGGACTCTTGCACCAAGAGACAGCTGCATCGGTGCGAAGTTCTCAAAATAACTAACTTAAAACTTAACTCATTAGTTAACATTACAAAATTAATTCGATATTTCATAGAACCATTGCTGCAACACTCAGTGGAGTCACACACATCGCCGGAATGATTTTGCAAGCGGCGGACATGGACTTGTTTGCTTGGAAGAAGTCACGACGGCAACCACTACAAGAGCGGACCAAGTGACTGCCACTTTGGTCTGATGTTCTCTCACAAAAAACATCCCTTGGACATTCAATGTAATCTGCTGAAAATTGTTTTTTTGTAACAAACATAAATAATTCTCGCACTTTTGAACATACTATTGCACTATCGGATGATCAAATTATTGACAATTTTCAAGATTCTCAACTAAATTGTGTTTTGGTAGTCAATAGTGAACAGGAAAAAAATCAAATATTTGCCAAAAATGCTATTCACTATTGGGCTATTGGCCAAACTAAATCGCAGCCTAAGTATTGATGAGAAACGATATCACACAGTCTAATGGATCTCCATAAGTATGGTACCATACCTTACCAGGCAGCACAAAAAGACAGTTTACGTGCTCCGCTACGGTACATATCACAATAACTGTATCCTATAAAATTCAGACGCACCGTCTGTCCGGTCTTCGGTGTTATTTTTGGATACTTTTGCGGCCTCGCCTTCTTAATTAGTTAGCAAATTTTTGGTGTTATATCTTACTCACGGTAACACCGAAGTGATATTACGTACCTAAAATTAGTACAGTTTTTGAGAAGGGTATCAAATATTGATGGAAAATTAGCACAGGAAAACTATGAGGCCTGCAAGAAAAATATCACCCCGGTGTTATTTTCACTTTAACATATATGGTACAATACAATACCAAACACTGTGAGAAACCCACTCTGTACAGAATCTCGGAACATTATTTGCTGTGGCCAACTCACGTAAAATAAAGTACCATAGCCTTCCAATCTGTCATTGCTTGCTATAGCACTATTATAGCACTGTAGAATTGTATTGTACTAGATTGTACTCACCCCTTCACCCACCCTTTACCCACCCTTCACCCACCCTTCATCATATATGGACAAAACTTGCCATAACCAAGAGAACAGAGGTATCAAGTCGACTACCACGCACTGAACGAATCAAAGTTCATCATCTTGGTCATTGCTTGTATGAATGGCGATGTTGCTTGCCTTTCAAGATGAATAACATCGATTTACTCGTCCAGCGATGTGATGAGTTGGAAAATCACAACAATGTATTACGAACGAAGAACAACAAACTGAAAAATAGGCTGACTAAAGAGCGTAGGTACTTTGCAGATATGGTATACACTCTAAAATATGAGATGGACGCTCTGAAGAATATGATAATGGAATTGGAAGGCCAGGTGGCATGGATATTGCGAAATCAACGTATACATACGTCTCATATTGGCAGCAACCCGGAGATCGATCTACATTTTGCTGATGATATTGCTGATATCAGTTATGATGAAGCACAATGCTACCAATCTGATTTTGAACCGGTGGAAAGCCTCTGCGATAGCTATTGCGAGCTGGAAGGGCAGCTACATTATGAGGAGGACGGATTTCCTAAAAAAATGAATCAGAACACTCAAAAAATACCACAACAGCAGCATACGTCGCAAACTGGCCCTAGCCCAATTAAAAATATGGTGGGCCGTGTCTTGTCACTAACGAATCGGGTTAAGAAGAAATCGTTGCATATCAATGAAGCAGTGGAAAATGGCAACATTCGTTCCTCGTTATGTCGTTCATCCTTATGCAGAGACGGCACCGATACCACCCAAACAACTGCCGAAGCATCATTCTCCATCTTTCGCAATCCTCCGTCAGAGACGTCAAATAACCACTGTTTAGTATTGTCCATGCGATGGAAGCGAGCAGACTTTCATTCCGGAGGATTTTACTCTGGTCAAATTGATGTATCTTCCAAGCTACCTGATGGATTTGGGGTTTTTTATTGCTCATGTAATGATGATAATTGCTATTTGAAGGGTGAATGGAGATTTGGAGAGCTGATACAACATCTTAATTACGATTCTGATGTTGATGATGTCTGTGATGAAGATAAAGGGAAAAACGCATTTTTATCTGATTATCTTTTCACGATTGTGCAGGATGTACAAGGTAACGCAATAATTTAGGATACTGCAGGGATGGAGATATTTTCATCCAATACTTGGGGAGTTTATTCCATAATCGATTTTAGGGTTCATTCAATTCATGGCTTTTGTGTGGGTATTTTAGACTTATTGTATCAGTGTCAGGAAATAATCTTAATTCAGTATGATTTTCCAGGTTGTTCTTAGTTATCTTCCAGTGTGTGGCTTTAACTTGGGTGACAATTAAAACTTGAGGAGTTGGTTCATTGATGAATTGGTTGCCTCACAATCAAGCTGCTGTTTGTTGATTTGATAACCTATCATAAGAAATAAAAATGGGGAATCAAATTAGATATCTTAAACACTTCTTGTTTCCCTTCAGCAAAGTCACTAGAAACAGATTGGCCACAGATGCCTGCTGGAAGCATTTGGGCATTCTTTGTGTCCATTGTTGTACTTCTATCCAAGTATATGAACATCTTTTTAGCTTGATATGGTATTTTCAAACTTAAACTCTATCTAATATGCAACAGGCATTGCAGGCTATCAAATTTCTGAAATGGAAGAAACAGTTGTGTAATATATATAATCAGAAAGAATGTTGGTTATGCACCAGCTAGTGTCTGCAATGCAGCAACAGAGTACATAGCAATGACATTGATCAAACCCTCAAGGAAGATTTTCTTTTCATCTGGTGCAAGGTCATCTGTCAACCCCATAACAGAATTTTTCAATCTGGATACAAGAATGCATAATCCAACTTTATATTGTAAGGTTCTCATGGCTATTGTTGGGGATAACTTTGAGTAACATCTTAGGTGACTTGATGCATCATTCTTCCTTGGTGCATTCACAGTCAACAGTGCCAAATTCAAAACAGTATTACTTTGTTAGGCCAATCCTGTGGAAGAGCTGATTTGACAAAGCATCTGTCCTAATATTGCATCCCCCATGCTCAATGCCTTTTGATCAAATTTATTCTGATATGTTTACCCTCTCCACAGAGTCAACAACAAGGGGCACATCTCACTCCATGTTGTTCTCAATGATCTCATCAAGTTCTCACTCCTATTCCATCCATGCTGCCTTCTACTGATGATGAGGAGGTTCCTCATCATTTCTTCTTCAATGTTCACATACTGTCCAGCACTCTGAAGCAGATGATGATGGAAACAATGATTATCTGGGGGATTGCTTAAACACAAGCAACAAGACTGCCAGAAATGAAGCATATGATCTGATGAATGATTAAGATGACATCTCCTTACACATCCATTAACCCCACAGGTCATAGACCTAATGGAAAAGGCAAGGACTCCCACACACTTGTATGTCTTTTGCTCAGTTCTTTATGAGCGTTTGACTCATCTCACTTTCTTCATCTCAATGTACTCATTAAGGTGTAACGTGGATTTGGTTTCTCTTCACATGATCTTTTCAATCGTCAAGAAGTTGTGGGGAAGACCCTACAACAAAATTATCCAAAAGAAACTTATTGTCTGGACTCATGTTTGTATTGACTACAACAAAAAATGATGAAAACGTCCTGTTCCAAAGTTTTCCAGCTCATTGTCTACATACTCACCTACTTCTGATGTTTAATGAGACAATTGGGAGTTGGACTTGTATGAGAAGTCAATGAGGGTACTGCACAAAGAACAAGCTTCAGATGAGACTCCTATGAAGAACACACCACGTGTGACAACATTAATTTTTATTGAATCCTCCCGAGTTTGCTGCTGTTCTAATATCCAAAAAGAATTCCAGTGCAAAGAAGAAGGGGTGCAAATTAAACAAGTGAGTGACACAGCAGGATAAAATCAACCTAGCTCATGCAAAATCAACCAAGCTCTGCCATTTTAAATATCACAAGACTTTGAAGGGATAGTCAAAATCCAAGGAGACCATGTTTGTTTTTGAGAAGGTGACCAAAGAATTGTATGGCACAAACCAACTATATCAATGCAAGAAGACAGTATGTCATCACTGGGAGGAGGGCTTGATTGTGGCAATAAGATCATGCAGAATATGGTCAAATGACTTTGGCTCCACCTGAAATCGGACGAATTATTTTGATGTATTATGTGAATAAAAAGCTATAGATCAAAGTTCCTAATGGCAACAGAGAATAAAGTGTGGCAATGTTGTATGACAAAACTTTCAAAGGATACTATTAGCTAATGAAAGGGCATTGGCTGTTTATCAGTTAAACCAGATGACATGTTAAAGACCAACTTCGTGCAGGAAGCTACTACATACTTCTCTCCTGACTGCTTATTTTCTAGGGTTCTTGTCAAAAATCATGTGGCAAAGGAATGAGATTTCATCAGGCATGTAACATAGTTTGAAGTATTGATATGTTAAGATGATATATATTGTAAATGTAAAATGTTACTGGGTTACTACATCCATTACCTTCTAATTATTTAGTGCTTCATCACCACCTAAAGAATTCTGTAAACAAGCTTCTTAGTAGCATCCTGCAGCCTTAGAAAGACTCCATTAAAATTTGCTTGTTCAGTCAATGCAATGTTCTACTTCAGTACAGTGTCAAAAAAGTAAGTGACATCAAACTTGCTAACAGCATGATGATCTTGCTCTAAGTCATGTGCACTATCATTCTCATCTGCATCCCATTGTCTTGTCCATCTCTCCTTGAATCCCTTTGCTCTCACCTTGACCATGTTATTGCACATAACAAGTGTTTCAGTGAAAAGGTAGAATATTTCATCACATTTCTAGAGCATATTTCTCATAACAACTGACGGATTTTTTTTGCCAAAATCAATATTATCTCTTGATCAATTTTTCACCAACCTTCTTGTTTGGGGAAGTACACAATATCAAGAATTAGTATAGGATCATTGGTTGTATGAAGATAGATGGATCATGGAACAAGGATAGGGAAGGATAGATCTGGTCCACCAAGTAATACAATGTGTGAAAAGTTATCCTTTCATCAGAAAAGAGACTTATATTTTGATATGATTTCCATCAAACATGGATCCATATATGGGGACTGATCCCAGATGTCAATGTTATTCAGTGTGTATCCAAGTCTGAAAGCACTACATCATACTAAAAAACTATAATGTGCCACTGCTAATGCTAAAGGACCATTGATGGGCAACCTAACTTCCACTCAATTTTGCGATTCGGATAAGCAGCCCAATCAATTTTAGTAACTCCCAAACTGCAGAGGGAGTCATCAATGTCATACACTATTTTGTACAACACAACATGTATTCACGCATCACTTAATTACCTGAAATTGCAGGACATTGCAAAAGGTCTCAAGTCAATTTAGTAAGGCGAGTTTGTGCAGTACTCTGACCAGTGGAGAAGAACTTGTTAAAGTACATCATTTTCTAAGGAGAACATTCTGTGGAGAAAAAAACTTGAAGTACTTATAAAAATATGTCCCAAATAGAGTGGTTTTACAGCTGCCTGCATTTTTTCCTTTCTGGTTATGGCTTCTTGGGGAAATTCATAAACTCTACTTTCAAAGTTTTGACATGCCACATCATTGCATTCCAGAAAACCTGGTGAGCCTTATTTTCACCCAATTTCTCTGATATCTTTGTCAAATCTTTCATGAGTCTGAAAGGGCAGCACTTTTGAGGAAGCAATTTCTGCATAGGACTTAGCACAAAAAAATCTTTCTCAAAAGTGCCACAGTTTCTTGACAAGGGTGAATTTTCATCTCTTCAACTTGTCACCTGGTATAATATTTTGTTTTTGTATCATGTGTTCAAGTGAGAGAGATGGTCCAAATCACAATGACTCTAGAGTATCACACATGAAACATCTGCAAATAAGTATTCTTACTCTTTTCCTAAGTGCCTCTTATATTTGTCTTCTGGGCTTTTACAGCATTATGCAGTCTTTAGCTTAATGCATCTCATCTCATGCATGTACCAATACAAGAACTCTCATTTTCATAGGCAAGCATGAAGTGTAAACATAAATCCATGCATGATGACATGCTCACTGATGGTGCTGATCATCACAAGAGGGATGCAATGGCAAAGGTATTTGGTATTGTATTTGTTCCCATCAATGAGGTAGTAAAGTGGAGTGCCATCACAGGATGGGTGGTGGGGAATACATTGAGCATATAACCAGTTTATAGAGAATATCTTCAGCAGAAAATTGAACATTGCACAAAGTAAATTATTCCTTGTAACACATAAAGGTCATAAATGAGAGAGCAAACAAAACCAGGATACTGTAAAACTACAAAATGGATGATTTTCTAGTCCTGCTTTCTCTTTTAATAAGAGGATTTAGATTTTACAAATTCTTATCAAACCCAGAACCTAAAAAAGCAGGCAGCTGTAAAAGTAAAACCACTCTAAGAGTGTGGCTATTTGTATCTGAAATGGCAACGGAGATTCTCCATGTTAGATATTATTGTCACATGGCATTGGACACTGAATGTTGACTCCTTCTTTAGACATGAATTCATGTCTCAATTTTTTGTATAATTTAATCATAACAAGTTTACTTAAGCATTTGTGCATATAATGCTAGCATGAACCAACATGCATCCCATCACACTTAATGGCTTCACATAGAAAATACACCATAGTTTCTCATGCCCCTCCGCCCACAACAACCTCTGGAAAAAATATCTCCTCACAATACTACGGCTCTGTGATGATTTCTGCAATCAAGAGGAGGATTAGTAATTAGTGAAGTGCTCCTGGGAAAGATTAATTATTAATTTGAAGTATTTCATCAAATGCTGTTGCTTCTCACCTTTGTTAAAGTAGCAATGTAAATTATCTGTATTGTGGCCATGTATATATTTCTGAAATTTCTCTGAATTTTGGTAACATACATTCTCAGGCATTCTGTCCTCACTGAAGTCCTAATGGAAACACAAGAATGATATAAATGCATCGGCCACATCTATGGTGAATCCAAGAACTATTTGAAGGTGAAATCCAATGGCAATTACCTCCCTCACAACATTCCTTCTCCAACCAATTTAGCAAGTTTCAAAGAGTAAAGTGTTCAAAGCTAAAGCTGCAGAGACAATCACAATGACATGAAGCCATGAATTGATGAGGTCAAGCAAAACATTGAGTACATCAAGCTAAATGTTGGGGGCTACAAGGAAATCTGGCTTGAAGAATAGGCCAAAGGCATCTTAAATCTAGCAAAGTCCTTTGGCCTACAACATCTTCCACATTACTAAACATGACTTTATCACCAACATTCCCACATACAATCACTCAACTTCTAAACGACATCCCCACTTCCCCTAAACAATTCTCAAAGCATACAAAGTCACCTCAAAGATGATATCTCTCTTGAATGTTGACCTAACCATCCCCAAACACATCTTCAAATGAACCCCCAGTCAACCAGCTGCCATAACAACCTCCCTATTGAACAAGATAATACCATCTATTGGACTGTGCTAATACTGGCAAAGAGGACACACCACCTCACACAGTTCTCAGTGAATTAACACTCACACAATGCAACCCCTACACAACAAAACAACATCATTGCAAAGACAAAGCAAACTATTGCATATTTCTTGACTGCTTAAGTGAGGAAGCAGTCTGTCCTACTAGGGCACAAAGCCATTTTAGTATACAAGAGTAAGTATACTTTGAAGTATCCAAATGGACTGATAACTTGTGCATTTAGGCACTGGTAAGCAACTGATGATTCTGGCTGCATATGGATCGGTAGATTGAGTACTGACATAGTACTAAGTTCTTCTTAAAGACCTTACTCCTAAAGATGCCAGGTCAGTCAAAATACATGCTACAAGACACCAGTAGGATACACAAAGTGGTACTTTTCACTGAATACCTTTCCAATCTATATACAGCATTCTATCCCCTAATATGCAACTTCTATGTAAAAAGCATGTGTAGGACAAAACTGTTTTCAATAATTAATAGTAAAACACCCAGATATAAAGAAATTGCTCTGAGAAAGCTCTGGTGTG
>JALLPD010001918.1:0-11054 GCA_036940065.1 Cyclotella cf. meneghiniana | reverse complement strand
CATGGATATCTTTTAGAGAATAATTCATTTTCCTGGTGTTCCCTGAACCCCACAGAGATATTGTGATATGTTAAATGGGTGAATCTTGATCGTACCTCGGTAAGTAGAAGAACAAGTATGATAAGCTTCGTGAAACGACTATTGCACATCATTTGAACCCTCTACCTATATGAATGAACCTAAAGAAATCTTATACTTCCAACAATTTCGTTTTCTTTTTTATTAATAAAAAATACATTTTTGTTCTTCTCCCCCCGCGCTTTGGGTGTTTTGTGTCGTGCGTCGTGGACAAAAGACAAACAAAACAAGTCAGTATAGTACGATATCACCAAGGACAAGCGAACAAAGTGAATATGACCATCACCAATGCCACAGTCCCATCGGAGGAATCCTCCGTCGAACCCACCAAAATGCCCAACTCCACCGACTCAAAAGAGCAAGAAATGGAAGCCGACCTCCAAGAAGCTTCTGAAATATTCAATTCCCTCTTCTCCACCCGCCGGCCCAAGGACGGATGGGCCGGCATTAGTTCCGGTCTCAAGAGCGTTGGCAAGGGAACTATCGCCGGAGTGGCCTCGCTCATTGCGCAGCCGATTGCGGGAGCTCAAGAAAATGGAGTCAAGGTGAGCAGCTATCATATTCATCATTGTCCATCTATAATATTCGTCGTTTCTAAATATTCGTACGGACTTGTTGCGGTCGTGAATCAAGGGATTCTTCGGGGGACTGGCCACCGGTGTCGCCAGCGCGGTGGCATTGCCCCTCACGGGTGTTTGTGTGGGTGCTTTTCAAGTAGGCCGAGGAGTCGTCAACAGCGTAGAGGCCATGAATGCCAGCAAAGCCGGGATGCAATGGGATCACGACAAAAGAGAGTGGATTTTCTATTATCTTAACAAAGATAAAGAGGAGGTAGAAAACATGGAAGCGGAGATCAATGCCAAAAAAGCGGGTGGGACCACGGCAAGCGGGGGTGCGGCCAAAACAGATTTGAACGAGAAGAAGGTCAAAGACAGGGAGTTTTACGATATGCTGGGCGTGTCCACGAATGCATCCGCTGGAGATATCAAAAAGGTTTATTATAAGGAAGCTCGCAAATGCCACCCTGACAAATGTCCCGGTGACCCAGAAGCAGCGGCGAAGTTCCAGGCACTTGGTCATGCCTATCAAGTGCTTTCCAATGAACAAACCCGTGCTGCCTATGACAAAAATGGAAAACCCGAAACGAATTCCCCTGATGCTAATCTTGCAAACGAAATCGATCCTCTCGTCTTTTTTGCCGTCATGTTTGGTTCACACTTGGTCGAGCCGTACGTTGGCGAACTTTGGATTGCTACAACTGCAGATACTTTGATGAAAGATGCAATGGAACACCAGCAGAATATTGATTTTGAAAACATGTCTGAGGAAGAAGCCGCGGAAATGCTTGCTGGTAAGGCATCCAACAGCGCAGAAATGATGCTCAAACAAAGGAAGCGTGAAGTTAAATGCGCTCTTAATCTCAGAGAAAAGATTACACCATATTTAGAGGCCAAAGATGACGAAGACAGGAATGCTTTTAAGGAGTCGATTCAACTGGAGGCTGAAAAGATTGCAGATACTTCATTTGGTGCAACTTTCTTAGTTACCATTGGATTTGCTCTTCAAGTAGAGGGTGAAGAATTTCTTGGATTTCAAAACTCGGCATTTGGAGTAAGTGGTCACGCTGCCCGCATAAAGAAACAGCGAAAGTCAATGGCAAACAATTTCAAACTCTTTGGTGCCGGAATCAACGCTGCGACTACCGGTAGGAAGGCCATGAAAGAAATGGAGACGGTCCAGAAGGCGATCGAGGAAAAGAAGAGGGAAGCAATCAAGTCCGCTGGTGGTGCAACTGATAAATCGTCTAATGACACAGAGTCAATTATTCTTGACGAAGAACAAGCAAAAATGGCCCAGGAAAAGTTTGAAGAGACTATCCCCGCCCTTTTAGAACTCGCTTGGGCGATCAACATTCGTGATATTTCGCGAACACTCCGAAATGCATGCAAGAAACTTTTTACCGACGCGGAAGTCCCCATGTCCACACGAGTTCAACGCGCGGATGCAGTTCGTATCATCGGAACAGAGTTCTACAAAATTGGAAAGATGCGAGGGGGAGAGCAATACGACATAAAGAAAGATATGGACGATGTCAAAGCAAGGGCGGAAGTGGCAGTGATGACAACAATGGCGAAGGCTCAGGGACAAGAGGTTTCTACTGATGATACAGAGGAAATGATAAAGCAAGCCAAGACAATGCGAGCGGAAGTAGAACAAATGTCTAAAGAAGGTAAAACAAGTTAATATTGTGTGGGCGTGAGGTTTGCTTTGAAGGTTAGAACCGTTAGGATTGTTGAAGACCTTGTTGATATGCGATGTTTTACTATTCGCCCAAAATAAGCGGTATATAAATGTTTATTGTTTGATCTCATGACAGCGATGCCTGCATGTTCCTCGCATAATACAACATAGCCAAGCTTTAATTACATTTATTGCCTATGTCGACTCGCTCTCCGCAATAACGTGGACAACATTTCTCTTGTGATTTTTCTCACTCTTCGTCATCCTCACAATCCCCGCTCCAATAGCAAACAAAGTATGATCATTTCCCATTCCCACATTTTCCCCCGCCAAAAACTTTTTCCCTCGTTGACTGGAGAGAATGCGTAGGAAATGAGATTAAATGAGAATTGAAAGTTAGTTAATCGTCACATAAACTTCGGTCATAAACATTAACCTACCGAACGATAATGTTGCCCGGCTTGGCAAAGGTGCCAGGCCACACTTTTATGCCCAAACGTCGACCCGCGGAATCCCTCCCGTTGTTGGAAGATCCTCCTGCCTTTTTGGTGGCGGTTCGTACGGTGGTCTTCGTTGGAAATTGTGGCCGTTGTACAGTGATCGACGTTGCTGTTGCTACTGCTGGGTTGGCGATGATGTGCGTGAATAGGACTTGGGGGCTCACGTTGAAGGACCTGAAGCCGAGCGGGGAGGCTTCGATTGCCCGGCGGGGAATTATGTGAAACATGAGATAGGATAAGATCTATGGGTGGATCAAAAGCGGGGTAGGGTAAAGGTTGTTGGCTGGTTGTTGCGGTGGGTGATGGTAAAAAGGCTGTTTTATTGTTTGAGTGGGTGCCTGCCGTAATTCGTCTATCTGTTCAAATATCCAACTAACCAAATAATATTTGGAAGCCGCCAAATCTCCGTCAAAAGTCACACCTGTGCCAAATGAAAATTTGGACCCCCGACCTGCGACCACTCCCACTGAGAAGGGTAGGAGTATGCCTAAATACGTCTAAAATAGATAGAAGTTGAAAAGCGTTTGATATGAAATATTCACTTGCCCTGGGAAGGCTGATGCTGAGGAGTCGGGCACTGAAGCTGCTCTCCATGGAGTGCTCGAAGGGAGACTTTCCAGCTCGTGGCCGCTGCGGGTTCACGCGATAACGTCGATCTGTCGATCATGAGATGCCTGCAACAATAGACAACTTGTGTTTATCGTGCATTCATTCCCTCTTCTTCTTCTGACATGGCCGTGCCGCAATTAAAAAAGGGAAATGGGCAATATCGTCCTCAGTGGAGGTGCAGTCGTCCTCAGAGGAGGTGGTGCGCACACACAGGGACTTTGTTTGCGCACCACCTCCTCTGAGGACGTTTCGACTTCCCCCCTTGGCGGAGGCGTCTGGTGTGATACCAAAAATTGTATTTTTCATACTCCTACCCTTCTCAGAGGGGGTGGTCTCAGGTGAGGGGGTCCAAAGTTTTCATGTGGCACAGGGGGTTAAGACCATGTGTCCAGGCATGAAAAAATAAACGTAGTTTTCCCTTAGCCCCTATGGTACTGAAGTCTTCCCGATGACATTTTTTCGGGAGTTTACGCTCCCTCTTTACCATACCACGCCTACTACTATCGATCGCGCATACTCATGAAGATTAAACCTGAAAACGTACCTTCTGGACTGTCATTTTCACGAAGTATCCACTCTCTTCACACATCCATGTAGAGATGATGATGTTCATCCCTACTCCGACGAACAAGACCGCCATTGTACTGCTGCACACAACAACTTCAGAGTAAAAATTCAAATCAATTATGCTAGTGCCCAGATGCCATATATATGCATAAAATAATCTATCTGAGCGAAGTCCTTGCTTCGCATATTCAAATCGAATCGTGTGAGCACAAAAAATTGCCCCTTCGCGCGATCGCTCTTACAAAACTCATGGTTAAAAAAAAGATCACTGCCCTCCTGACACAACATTGACTGTCGTCATTATTACTGTACATGTAACAATATCAAATTCTCCCGACGGAAGATATGTATGCGTTTTCCTCGGACCAAAGTAGCATGTACATAAAAAAACATACTTGATAAGTTTACACTCCGTCTTTTGTACGACTGATATTGATCTTAGTGAGTCGTATGTAACGGAAATTCAGTTCTCATTGGATTTACAGCTTTGCGGAGTGTCACTTCCATGACTCGTACAATGTCACCACAAAACAACTGAGACAAGTTGTCTACCATACAAGAATTAAACGAAAGAACTGTTTAACGGTCTTATTCTTCCTTAAGTGGCGATATCAGAACATACCAGAATGCATTCTAGATTTCAAAATCAAGCAGAGGTTTCGATCTCTTGTTTGGCCCATTATACCACTTCAGGTTCATAAGTGATCACAATTTCCATAGACTTCCCACAAGCCAAACTTCTTGCAAGCAAATTACAGGCATCAGAAAAAATTCTCCCAATGACAGCCACCGAAGTTCAATCAGGATCCGCTCCCGGAGTAAAGCATGATGACCACATGGACAACCATGATGTCAAGCTCACTCCCTTTACCATACTACGATACACTCTTTCTGTTGTTCTACTGGCCTTCTCCATTGCGATTGTCGTCGCTCTCATCTTTACTGGCAACACCCGTGTTGCGAGGGATGCTAACCCATGGGTTGCTTTGATTGTCACCATGGTTGCAATCATCTGGCTTTCGATGATCGAGGGAGAGCAAGCTTCACTTGTTGGTTTGCCACCCGTGGATCCTGATCTGTACAAGGAAACCCACCTGATTACGTATAAGGTTGCTGCCCTTGCCTTCCGAGGAGATAACTTGGATCGTTACCTCATGGGTCGCCAGTTCATGGTGTTACTTGTGGTGTTTGTTATTGGACAATGTACTGCCCCACTTGACCCTACAGTGGATGTGCTTGGATTGCCAGCCGGTGTCAAGTTTGTCTTCCTCGACATTGGTCTTGCCACCATTGTTTTCACATGTGTTCTCGGCCAGCTCACCACCCAAGTCAATGCATCTCACTGCATGATTGACTTTGCCAACAACTACTTTGCTCTATTCACCCTTTATGTTGCCATGATCATTGAATTTGTGGGCATTATGCACTCTGCCTACCTAATCAAAGACATCCTTGCTGCATTATCAGGCAAGCCTGTTCAATCCAACGAGCCACCCAGAACTGGTTTCACATTTGCCTTCTATTGGGGGCGTGTGATTATGTCACTGGCCATCCTTGGATTCTGTGTCACTGTGGTCCTTTATGCACTTCTCAATGGATATACTAGCGTCTCTGTCAAGTATCCTTCCATCTCTCCCCCACTTGCTGTTGTCCTTCTATTCTTCTTCATGTCAGTTGTTGGCACTCTAGAAGCCATGCAAATTGCGTTCTTTGTCTGTGCCAAGATCCCTGCTAGCCAAAGAGGCGATAGTGTATTTGCAAAAAAGACTTGTGCTATCTTGTTTGGTGGAAATGGGGAACACTTGCCAGGCTTCATGATTGGTCGTCAATTGACTGTTGTCTGCTCCTTCTTCTTGGTTGGGTCTTTCACTTCCCTTACGATTGTGCCTGGTGAGGGAGAGAACATCTTTGGTGTATCAGATAGTGCCCAAGCCTTTTTGAATTACGGGTTCCAAGGAGCTGTCATGACTACCATCCTTGCATCAATTACGTGGCAATATGCAGCTTCTGCCTTCCCTCTTGCATTCATGAACAGCCCTGTCACGTTTATCCTTCTCTGGGTTGCCCTTGCGCTTGAGTTCACAGGAATCTGCGCTGGTGCCTGGGTGTTGGCACGTATACAGAAGAAGATCATGGGTTTTCAATACGATGAGGTTTATGTTGGTACTCCTGAAGAGCGCATATCAAACAATCATCCAGACAAGGAATTCGCTGATGATGTAGGCCATCTTACTGGTGGGGGATTCATGGGACATGCTGTTGGGTCGCACGATGCTATGGATGGACCTATTACGTCAAAGGATGCGATTGATGCATGAGAAGATGTGAAGTTTAGGATTTAGGAACACTCACATCATTTGAATGTCAGACAATTCTAATAGTTTAATATATATGGTAGCTCCCTTTAGATTGCAGTAAGTTTTTGAATATATCCTAGTAACTGGTAGCTGGTAACACGGCACTGAAATGATTCACTGATTCGTGAAAATTACGAAGTAACACCACAGCAAATAAACCGAAGAGATCAGAGGCACATGCTGACACATCTCTTCTTATGCTACAGTTGTCCTGCTAAGTTGGATCTGTGCAATCACTTTGCGACGTCCAATATGCAACACCTAGTGTCTATTTTTGTTATCACATCGTCATTTTTGTCTGATAGGTCACAAATCGATTGCTTGATAATATTATCGCACACAGCATAGTAAAAATGGGCGATTGGAACAGTGGGCTTCCTTGACAAGGGACGAATGGAATTAACTAACTGGTTGTCCATTAATGACAAAGTCCTTTCAAAGCCATCTGGCGCAATCAATCTATCACAGAAACATACTTCCAAACTAAAAGAACTTCTTTGCAAACTTCGTATCCAACCGGTTCAACATTACATTTCGAGGATAAAGTTGCATGAGCACGTCGGAAGTCAATTATTTAGACCACCATTTCTCGAACTGGGACGATTACTGTACCACTCGTCACGTAATCAGAGGTTCGATTGTCTGGGTCAAATTTAGATCCTAAAAAATCAGCAAACCGGTCCAATGCGATAATTCAGAAAATTTTGTCAATATGTCGTGTGGCCATTTGCCGAAAATATTCTTTTACGCTGGATTTGCTTGTTCAGTATCGTTCTTCTTATTTTCAGTGGCCCTATTGGTACCGACAAGCGTGGTTGCAGTGGTACGAGACAAATCGCGTACCTTCCACGCCCAAAGCAGTGACATAGTTGCAAGTTAAGCACCATGTCTGACTGTCCACTGAGGATCAAATGTTCTGTATGCAACTTCGTTACTGAGCAGTAGCTGTGTATTTCAATGTTGGCCGGGTTGCTGGTGATCGCTGATGTTGCCTGCCATGAAGGAAGAATGGTTGCTTTCTGCGACTAGTAATTTTCTGATATCTATGATAGGGAGATAATCATCCAGATCATCTTCTCCTTTCTAACGAAGAGAAGATTTTGCAGATGACATTACGCTTGAGTTTTGATGCGATTGTGCCGTTTCTTTCCGGAAGTTTTGTAGCTTTCCGTTTATGAGATGGTCAGCCGTAGGCGACACAAGATCCGATACCAACTCTTTATCATTCACAATATCATTTAAAAAAATTGGTCGCTTCGTACCGCCATTCACAAGAGGGCACTCAATATCCCTGCCAGTCCAAGACGACGGGCCGATTACTCGTCTCCTCAAAAAGGTTTGCTTGGGAATAGGTTCATCGGTCCAATCTCGGGGAACCAGATGCAGTTCCGTCAAAAGTTTTCAAAGTTTGCTGTTCACGGGTGTATTCTTGGGCTTCTTCGTCCTCGCCGGCCCAGTGATATCGTTCACCGGACGATGCTTACAACAATCGTCCGCGTTCGATTACTAGGTCCATCTGGTTTTTGTCATGACTGTACAATTGCTTGGGGTAACATAATCCAAGAATTGCTTTTGCTTTTGGCTTCCTGTGAAGACAATCCCCTCTGCACTCACTGTCAGAGTCTGTTGGGTATAGCTTTTTACACCGCAATCAATAAACCCTCTCAATAAACCACATGCACACCACATCCTATTGACTGTGGTGTAAATAATATCCCATTTATCTCGGTGTGTGTGGTGTAAATAATTGACTTTACCTTTGTATTATTTTCAAAATACTACACCCATATCCACTCTGTGTGCAACAGTACCATACTTGCAACGCCATCGTTCGAGCTCTCGATACCACTATCTCTCACAGAAGGTACTATGCACCTATAAAAGTATGTAATAGGCTAATAAAAAAACATATTAGAGCTTTAAGTTTATAGGTCATACTAACTGCACTATGAAAAGAACAACTAGCACAAAGTGTGGCGCAATTTTTTGTTTTCTTTTTTGAATTGCTTTATTAGAATTGAGTTAATTAATTAATTGAAAATTTTGGCCCCAGCCACCCTCCTATCGATCTTCCCCATGCCCAAGATCAAAACAAGCAAAATCGTATACTATAATCTATCCACTCTTTGTCACCTATATTGCACCATCAGTCTCAATTTTTCACAAATAGACTTCCCCCAGCCATACACTTAATAAATCTGGTCAATGCCAGTATCCAATGTATGCCCCTTTACAATCAATTGATTAACAGTGTCCCAAACAGCTCACTGACAATAAGTGGACTTGTTTGCACCCCTCTCATGGGATGTGAAATCCTTTGCTGGCTTAATTCCATTCATACCAAACTCTCACTCCTTTCACAATGTAAACAATTGATTTCGACTTTTCATCAACTTCACACCAGGACCACTACCATGAAATCCAGGCCTCCCATGACCAATACCCCCTCTAACAACAGGTTGGATTGTAATCCTCTTCAAATAAGTGTTCATAGTGTGCAGGTAGTTTTTTGCACACCAAACAAATTAATCATCTCCTGGTGGAGATCTTTTAACATCTGTTGATCTTGAAATTGTTGTTAAAATAAAGCAGTATTAAGGGTTGCCTTACCAATCCAAACCACTCTGATGGACCCTGCATTTGCAGCTGATGCCTCCCCGCTGCCTGAAGTGGTGGTGCTGTCAACTCATCCCTCAGCAGTACCATCATTAACACCCACCATCTCATGCAAAGGCTCACCCACTGCACCAACGCATGAGGCTTATAATTGAAGACAAATAAGAGAGACTATTACAAGCTGGTCCCCAAGTTGCTGCACACCCAGCAATATCTTTTCAACAGGATTACATGCAAGAAAATTTCTGGCTGCAATCCAGCGTTCCTTCATTGCTGTTGCAAGCTCCTTAGGGAAGATAGGCAAGGTGTATCTATTCACTGTCATGTCCCCCTCAAATGCTGTCTACAGGAGAGGCAGCACCAGTACTCTTGCAATCTCACCTCCAAAGGTGGCGGGAATACTAGCAATCCGAGACTCAGTGATGCTGTTACTAATGGCATTGCTGCCCTTGACAGCATACTTGCAGGATCATTGAGGGCCTGTAAGAACCAATGCAATGCAAGCATTGGGGTATGGAAGCATCATCTCAATGTAGGTGTTCACTTGTTGCTTCTTTATCCTCCATCAATCACGGCTGCAAGTTCAATCTCTCATCACACCAAAGGGAGCTGCATAAGATGAAGCACCCTTGCGAATGGAGTGAGTTCCCAACAGCCCCACTGCCCTTACCTGCAGAAAGAGCTCATTTGAAAAGATCTTATCAAGCAGACTTGACACAGCACTATTGGATTGATGACTACCAAACAACAATAAACTATGATTGTCTCCCCCCTCCAACCAAGCAGCAAGGTATAAAAGAGGACAGACAAGCAGATCCAAAACACCAAACACAATCTGCATTGAACAGTCTCTCTCCTCTCTGATGTTTTTGGACCAATTCAATTTTATGTTCAATGTCAACGGTTCACATGGATTGAACAACAAAGTGTTCTTTGCAAGCTTCATAACATCATCTATTTGACCAATGATTTGCCACTGCAGGCAGAATAACACCATAAAAAACATAAGTTGCCATTGGAATGAAGGTGGTGAACAAGTGCAAGCAACAAACAAAACTCTTCCCATTCCAATGCACGTCATGTCTGACTTGAAACACCCTCCTGTCTCACCTCAATTTTTTACCTTTAATATTACCTCATTTACAGCAGTGGAGCATGTGGGGTTTCCGCAAAGGTTGATGTCATCCCAGGGCATTCTACGGAGGGGGATGAATTGGGAGGTGGCTTTCTTAAAAAAGGCAAGGGAAGAGGCCCTCATGGCATGAGGACGATCCTCAGGGCCTAGCACCGGTGTGCCGAAGGCCTTCTTGTTGAGAAATGTGGCAACCTGTTCTGCAGTGATGGCTGCAAGTTGGTTGCGGGAGAGAGTTGATGTTTTGGGATATTGAACCCCATCGATGAAGGACATCATCTTGATGAGGCATGTCAAATATGCTTCAGTGCTTTGTGGAGTGTCCATTTTTTTAAAAGGCTTGTCAATTTATGCAACCGGGTCATCATGTACTTGTTAGTTTGCAACCAAAGCAATTGTGCAATCTGTTACAGCTTTGATTGCAGAATTACTACACAAAATTCCATAGTAATTTTGCAGCTCATAAATAGGAATTAATATTTTAAAAAGAGGTATCAACATTGGAGTGATGCATGGGATCTTCTTCCTTGGTAAAAAATAATGGCAGGAAAGTCTGATGGCAAAATTACAACAATTGTTGTAAATTGATAATAATACGCCCTTAATGGAAAATCGTGCAACAGTACACTCAACAGGGTGTGAACACCATGCAAATGCTTGCTTTTTCAATTTATTTCATTTGGTACTATGAGAGGTATGGTACCTCTATATATTGAAAGATGCGTCAATACGATAGGTCATACAAAAACCTCTTTTGTATATAAAGGCCTATCTAAAATGAAAAAAGCTAATGAGATGGAAAAATCATCAATCAATTAAATCAGTAATTTCTTATTAAATTAAAATGGATGAAACATTGCGAATAAAAATATGACATGAAAATCATATAGTGCTTTTTAGGATAGCTTCAGATCAGTGCTACACATCACTGAGTTGTAGGGTGGTTGTGAGGTT
>JALLPD010001917.1:0-11061 GCA_036940065.1 Cyclotella cf. meneghiniana | reverse complement strand
AAGAAAGAATTGTATCGTTGATTGCTAAGGTATTTGTACTACCTGTACCGACTGTCTCCTTTCGTATTCTCGTTCCAATCTTGTCCAATCCGAAAAAATACCTACCTACAACAAAAAAAGAAATCGACGTGAATCACGTGTGGCCGA
This sequence comes from Cyclotella cf. meneghiniana, assembly GCA_036940065.1. NCBI lineage: Eukaryota > Bacillariophyta > Thalassiosirophyceae > Thalassiosirales > Thalassiosiraceae > Cyclotella > Cyclotella cf. meneghiniana. The sequence continues at coordinate 10,914 of JALLPD010001917.1, read as the reverse complement.
GGATTATACGCCATAAATCGAGACACGAGAGAGAAAGCAGAGGCACCAATTCACAATCCACCTTCTCGATACCATAGTCCCTTATTGACAGCGATCTCAAACCTATCTCGGAAACCTACGAAAGAGAAACAGGTCTCCATCCGACTGCCCGCATACACAATGTCAACATTTGGCGAAGCGGACACCGCCACCAAAGCCCAAGACAACCAAGATGACGCCGTCACCGACAGCGTGCCTCAACAACAGCACGAGCACGAGCACGACCCAAACCCTCTCCCGACCCCAAAACTCCACCAAGCCCCGCCCCCTCCCGAAGATGTTGTAGCTCCACACCCTCCTCCCACACAGCCCCATGAGCCTCACGGCCCCCCTCGTCCTCCCGTCTCAGGAAGCCCCGAAGACCTCGGGCGCACCTGGTCCGAAACCATCTTTCCCATGAAACTCTACGACATTCTCTGCAACCCCGAATTCCACCATGCCGTCTCCTGGATGCCCCACGGCCGTTCGTGGAAAGTCCTCAACAAGGAATTTTTCATGGAGGAGATATGTCCCCAGTACTTCGCGCAGACGAGGTACGAATCTTTCATTCGGCAGGTGAACGGATGGGGATTCAAACGGATGAGGCGGGAGGGTCCCGATCGCTCTTCGTATTATCACGAGCATTTTTTGAGGGGATATCCCAATTTGATTGATCACATGAGACGTCCGGCGCCGGGGGAGAAGACTCGCGATATGAGAGAAGAGCCCGATTTTTATGCCGCCACGCCCATGCCTCAGTTGCCGCCTTCGGTGATACCTTCCGCGGGAGGAGGGGTCATAAGAGCGGGAAAATTGTCCAAGGTGGGTCGTCCCGCGGGCAGTCTCAACGGGATAGGGGGAGCAGTTCGCGGCTCGTTCGATGCCGTGCCGCAGAGGGGAGAATATCCCGGGCCCTACGGACACGGTCCTTACATGATGCCTCCGGGGGCGTCGCCTTGGGGTCCTCCGCCCTATTATCCTTATCCTCCGCCTCCGGGATATTGGGGTCAGCACCCTCCTCAGTCTTCTCCGTGGCGCGGGGGAGCACATCCGCCGCCGCCACCGCATGGTCATTATTCTTATCCTCCCGTGGGATGGGGCCCGCCGCATCACGGGCCGGGGGGACAGCCTACCAATGGTCCTCCTCCTCCTCCTCCTCCTCCCATGGGCTATCCCTACCCTCCGGGTATGTTCGATCCTAACTACTACGGAGGCTACCCGCCCCACCCTTCCACTCCCCAACACGGAGGCAGAGCGAGAGAAGATTCGATCCCCTCCGGATCCAAAAGAGATCGCGAGGAGAACCCCGAAGACGACAATGGAGAGTCTCCCAATAAGAGACATTACCCTCCGCATCCTCCTCCCATGCCCAACAGTGGCCCGCCGCCTCCGCCGCACATGGGATACTATTATCCGCCGGCTCACATGTTTCCGGGGGAGATGATTCCAATGAAGGAAGAGGGAGGGGAGGAGAATGGTTCTTTTGGACCAGGCCCTCCGGGCGATAGATCGAGGAATCAACAAGAAGCCACGTGTTAAATATTTTAACCTGAGATATTGGTGAATATTCGAGTTTTGTCAAGTCTGGTTCTAAGAATGCTGGTGCCAAGGGGGGATGGTTGCTTCGAGATCCTTGTTGTGTCTATGAAGATGAAGTTATCGTTGTATTTCAACGAATGCTCCCTGTTGGTAGATGTCATATGTCAGATTTGTTACTTACTTCTCGAGTACTGCATCACAATTTTCTTTTCTTTTGAATGAGTATCGGTCTACCCAATAATAACATCATTGATGTGTTAGCCCAGAGCTGTGGGCTGCAGTTGAGAGTTCATCATATTGGTTTTAGCCTGATAGTGTAATGCATAATCATTGTTTTAACAGTCTCAAGTCAGGTCCTCAAACGATCAAGTTATTTTGCAACAGGAAACAATCCTTGGAGGTACGATACCATAACATAACACATGCTAATAAATAATTGTCACAGTTCTTAGCTCCAATCTTACGGACTTGTTATCTTACGGTACAATACAATATGGTACACCTTGAAGATATAAAAGTTTTTGAAATTCACTTTGCGCCAGTCTCAATATCTTTTTAGCGTTTTCCCCCCGTAAAGGTATTGCAATAACTGGTCTCAGTTTGGTATCTCTTTGGCTCTCTTTTGCTCTCTTTGGCATGTCTTCCCTGCGTTCATGGTTTCCACAGGTTTCACTCGAAGTTTCATCCTCTTTCAACCACCATGACACCAAAAAGCTTCTGTTTGTTCAAGAGTATCTTATTGGTCCTATCCGTTTCAATCGTTGGTTCTATGAGGGTCGCTGTCACGGGCACCACGGGTCGTTTGGGTCGAGTAAGTCTCGAATGGATTCGTCAGACGTCGGGAGTTTGCTGGCGACTGCAGCCGGCATTTCATTGTTGCCAGCGATCCGCGCGTTTGCTTCCCGACAATGCTGAATAATTCTGTGACAACGTGTGATCTTATCTTTTTCTAACTTTGCAGGAAGCTGTTCAACTTCTATCATCTAGAGGAATTCCTACCCAATGCCTCCTCCGGCATCAGATTGATTCAAGCGTTTCGCCATCAATATCAAAGGACGCGACGCCCGCACAAGTGGCTTCTTTCCTCGCCTCGCTGCCTGGCGTGACCATGGTAGAAGGAGATGTCACCGATGTAATTTCATGTAAAAACCTCCTGAAAGGGTGCGATGCTGTACTAGCTCTCCACGGACCAGCGAAACCGCCCCCACTTCAATCGTTGTTTCGCCTTCTGCCGGAATCAGACCCCAAACATAGCCGAAGCGTAAATTATATAGCCGTTCAGAATTTGATCGATGCAGCGAAAGAATCGACAACTTGCAAACGAATTGTACGAGTCACAGGGAAAGGCGAGGATCCCTTCGGCTTCTTTTCGATTCTGATCAACATGCTGGGACATATGGCCAAAGCTTGGAATTACGAAGGGGAACAATTACTTCGTGATTCCGATATTGATTACACTATCGTTAGGCCTGGTGTTATGGGACGGGATGATATTCCTAAGGGGAAAGTGCTGGCTTTGGTAGACAATGGGCGCGATTTGCCAGTATCCGCTGTTACTTATTCTCAAATAGCGGATTTGTGCGTCAGTTGTTTGGATTACCCGAATACGGCGAGATCCACACTGACAGCGATGAACGTAGAAGAAGGGGCAGGGGAAGAGACATACGCCAGTCTTCTGGAACGAGTGAATGCAGATACGAAAGTATTCCCGAAAACATTACTTGATGAACACAAACGAGGGGCTCGGATGGGTTCGGCAATTTTTGCATCGGTAGTAGCAGTATTTTTCACTGCTGCTATTGCCGCTGTGAAGTCGGTGGGAATTTTTCTGAAAGCGCAACTGTGATAGGGTTGGGATTTTGCTTTTTATTTTACACTGAAATATGCGTATGGTATTCTAACTAACTGTTTATTGGTGGTTATGAAGTTTTTACTGAGGACGTGTGGCAACATATGAATTGTTAGCTTCGTTTCCCTCTTTCATGAGCCACTGACATGTCTGGCGCATCGCGCACTATGTTTCTTCATCGTCTTCAATTACTTATCACGAGGGCAAACTAAATAGCCAAGCTATGTTCTCTTCACTCAATGAAGCAATTCGATTACGCTGCCAGTGCTCCCCGAGCCAGACGAGACATATATGCTTTCAAGAAAACCTTCGTTCCTAAGAGGATTTGTTTCACTGACCCTCTCTGCAGCTGCATTTCTGCCATCAGAGTTGAAAGTTACTTTGCATCTAGCATCTACCGTTTGCTCTTTATGAAAGGCTGTACTCTTTCACTTTGGCAGCTTATTTTCTTCGTCTTTTTGATTCACTTTCCCAGCATTTTCATCATTTTATTTTGTCCCCCCCAAAATGATGTGTACCACTGATAGATTTCCTTCTTGGATATGATGTATCAAAACTCGCGTCCCTGCTATGGTACTCGTAATCCATGCGCATTTTCCAATCAAAACACTTCCAGTAATAATGCCATCTACCATATTCCATGTCAGCATCTTAGAGGGCGTTATAAGATTCAATGACTGACATTCAAGATCCAATCAAAAAAGGCGACCTGCAAAACCTACAAGTACAGCTGAACAATGTAACAGTCATTTTGTTTATCTTATATATATACACACACAATCCGAGAAGACAATAACAGACAGAGAGTTTCCAAGTGCGGCTCTTGACGTGTAGAAAGAAACGCTCGAATATACGTTGTCACAGCATTATAGGATTAGCTTTACTAACAGGGACACTTCGATTTTTGTTCCTATTTACGCTTTCGCCCATGAATGGGTTACAAAAGTGCGTCGAGGAATCACTCCAGAAGCGTTTCTTTCATTTCGTTCCCAACACTTGATCGCGAAAGGAATTTGTGTCTCAAGACCTCGTGTTGGCACCCCTATTTATAATTCTTTTTTCCTTCTGTATCGTGAAAAAACCTAACCCTGGATAATATTCAAGTTAAACGACCCTTTGCTGTCACCGTGATAACTTGTGTAAGTATCGGGTCCATGAGCCCACAGAAAAGTGTTATCGCCAGGAAAAATTTCTATCTCGTCACTCTCATGGAGCATTTTCGTGAAGGTCATGATCGTGCGACCGTCAACTGTTTCTATGCTTGCATCAATAAGAGTTTGTTTGCTGTCGTCCATTGGCTGGATAGCAGCGTCGTACTTCCCTCCAAGATTGTACTTGCCTGGCTCAGTTCCCCACATTGGGTTCCCACTTTTAAAAATCGTTTGCGTTAGAAAACATCAATGTAATTTTTAGCCCACGGTCAATCGCACATTGAATAAACTTACATGACTGCCTGGCTCCCAACCATTTGCCCATCTGTGCTAAAAGCAAACCCAAGCCATGCATCACCTTCATAAGTCAATCTGATAGTAACACTGCAGAGATAGCATTCCTCGACACTACTACCCTCTGGAACATTCACCTTATATTGCATCAAGTAGTCTGAGGTTAATTGCTGTTCACAGAAGTCGCTGATGCAATCCGATCGACTCAATGTTGCACCAGACGACGTCGCACCAGTCGTTGTAACGCCAGTTACTGTCGCACCGGTAGAAGAGGCACTCGTGGACGCTGCGGCAGTGGAAGACGCACTAGTCGAAGTTGCTGCAATCGATGTTGCAGCAGTTGAAGAACTGCTTCCATAGGTCGTAGGAGAGTAGCTACCATAACTTGTAGGGATGACAGTCCACTTGGTAGGGTAGTATGTTGGGGTGACAGATGAGTTAGACTCATCACCACTCATCGAAGTAACCTCATGTCCTGCTTGAGTTGATGATGTGTTAGTCGCATCGAGATTCATCGTGGGATAACTGGAAGTGTCCCCACCATACGTCGGACTATTCGTTAGCAATAATGTCGGGGAGTACGTAGAATCTTCGGAATTCGCAGTCAGGGCATTCGTGTCGGGCATGCGCGATGGGGAAGAGCTGATCGTCGTGGCACTAGATGAGTTCGTTGGTGGTGAAGATGCACCAACCAATGTAGGCGTAGTAGTTGATACATTTTGAGTAGGTGCTGAGCTTGAGGGGCTTCGTGTACGAGTAGGTTTCGACGGGCCCCAGGCTTCATGTGTTGATCCTTCATCCCAGCTTTGCGTTGTCCCAATGTAAATAGTGCTGGACGTAGAGCTTTCACTGACATTCGGATCGGCTGCAGTAGGGAAACCAGTTTCTTCCAAAGTAGGAGCCCCAGTCATTGAACTATAGCTCTCATCGACAACGTCGTCTACTAAAGTTGGGACGCCGGTCTCCTCAAAAGTAGGTGATCCTGTCAAAAGCGTAAATGAAGACTTCCCTGACGACGCTGTGGGAACGTAAGATGACGTAAGCGTCGGTGTGAGAGTTGGTGTGAGAGTTGGCTCGAGAGTAGGCTGCTCAGACGATGCCAGAGTTGGTTCAAGCGTAGGTTCCGAAGTAGGCTCAGGTGTAGGTAACCACCCATTAGTCTCTTCCACAAACTGAGCGTTGACTTTTTCTGCATTTGCTTTCTCTTCGTCGTCATCTGGTTTCAGGTTATCGTCGTGAACTGGCTGTGGTTCTTCCGAATTTCCGGTAAAAGGTTCCGCTTGGTATGGTCTGGGTCTGGTGTATTCCACAGTATCGGGCTTTGATGACTTGCTGAAAAACTTCGAGTTGTTCTGTTTGTCGGGGTAATTTGGTACGAAGTAGTTCAACCCTTGGCTAGGTACTATGAATGAGTCTACGTCTTTCTTATCTTTCTTGTGGTCCTTCAATGCCCTTTTGCCGATCCATTCACTCTGGGCTGTGCCTCGAAGCACTCTCTTACCGATGCCACGTTTGTTCCTCCTCGATTCCTTTTGCTTTGATGTAGATTCAACTGAAGCGGAGATATTCTTGTCGTTGCTTCCATTGCGAACAAAGTCTTCTGCCATACTCGCAGAGCTCGCTGCTAGAATGTTGAAAAGGAGAGTAATCTTCATGGATGTCGAGGTGTTTGTGACGCTACTACTTTTAGACACAATATTTTATGAGCGCATGCTTTACCGCGCTATCGGTTCTCGACCGCTTGTCAGCATGGAAATCATGGAAGGTTGGCAAGATTCGCCTATCATTCTCACAATTTTGTCTCATGTCTGTGGCAGAGGACTTGTGACTTGTAGTGTAACCATCGTTCGAGCAAGTATCATGGTAGAATATTATGGTACAATACCATACTACAATACCATATTGCTGAAGAAATAATTTATCTCATGTGTAGGTTTGCCAACTTCACAAATATTTTTCCGCAACCTCTCTGTAGTTTAACGGTCGAGAAGAGAAAAAAATTATACACCTCTATTGATATTTTTGATTCCTTACCTTCCGTCTATACAGTTCTCTAGACTACCATAGGTAAACTCACGTGATGCTCGATTCCAAAAGGATTAAGTGTATCTTTACTTACACTAATAGGGTAAAAATCATACGGTCTCAGGTTCTGATGTGTGTCTTATGCCATCTCTCCTCCATTCTTTCCGTTTCGAAACAGTAGTCGTGAGTTATGGGAGTAGAAATTATTTTTTCACTCGGAATGTACGATGAGGACTCCGTCATGATGTAGTCATGGCAGGGGTAGAGATTATTTTGTGAGTACATAACTTTGCAAGGAAGTGACGAAAAAGACTACAACGTTCGTTCTGCTACACAAACCAGTCATATTCCAGACGGTAATCCAGTTAATAACTTCGCCAGTCAGTTAAAACTCGAAATAGAAAAAATATGCGCTTGTGTTCTTTCTTGATTATCACTGCATCGGTAACAGCCTCTCCAAATCTTAACTCTGGCACCGTGTCATCAAAATCGAGCAAACTTCCAACAGGTTACAATTCGATCAAGAAACAGAAGAAGGGAGAAAAGAGAAAGAAAAAAAACGAGGACGTGGTTTTAAAGTTCAAAGATCCACTTCTTGAGTTAACTCATGAAATTGAACTGCTTTCGAAGGATGACGTTGAAGTGAAAGGTCCTTATCTATCTAAGTCCTCAGATAAGAAGTCTGATTCTTTGGATGAAAGTGATTCTTCACAAGTCTCGGATCAACAAAATGACACAACTGAACTCACAGAGAAAATTGATGCAAATGATTGTACCAAGGAAATGTGCCAATACGAGATATCAGATGATTGCTTGCTTGAGTATAAAGTCAATGTACCGGAGGATACAACCGTTGATGAATGTATTGGCTGCAGTCTAAGCATTAAGCTAACCTACGATGGAGTGGCATGGCTTGGTTTCGCATTTAGTAAAAATGGAGAAATGATCGGCAGCGAGGCAGTGATGTAAGTAGATCCCAAGATCTCAGTTTTATTTGTCATTTACTAAATCTGCGGTATCCTGAGCGTACGCCTACTTATTTAGCGGCCACCCACTTATGACAGACACAGTCCCCGGTAAATATTATCTAGGAGGAAAGTACGATGGAGCTATACAACCAATGGAGGGGGAGAGACAAACACTCATAAATGCCACGATCGATTTTGAGAATGGAACAAGTATATTGAAATTCGTGAAAGAGCTGAAAGAAGAGGGCGAAATTGAAATTTTGCCAGGTGTAAACACATTTCTCTGGGCTCGCGGGAATGATAACGAATTCAGCACCTACCACGGAAATAATAGGAAATCGTTTCAGCTCAATTTATTGGGTGAAAGACATGCTGGTGGCCCCGACGCTACAGTTACAATCACATCCAGTGAGAACCACGACGCACCAGACCATTCTATTCATATAGTCAACTCTACACATGTGATACAAAGCACCTTGTCTTCCAACAGTCCTACACGCATGCCTATAGAAACACTACCATCCGTTGAAGTCACACTGGCTCTTCCCTGTCCGCCGGGTATGCTTCGATACATTTTGAACGTATTTGCCTAAGACTTACCGGTACTGACATGCGTTTTATCTGTTACCACTAGCATATGACCCCTCACACACGAAGTACACAGCCGGGGATAAGGTCGAAGTCGACAATTACATTTGGGAATGTCGACCTTATCCTTACGATATGTACTGTAACATCCCTGACTTTAAACCCAGCACGAAGATACTAAATCCAAACGCAGAAGATCTTTGGCTAAATGCTTGGTCATCAGTAGGGGCATGTTACAAAAGTCAAAGCCCGACTATGAAACCTACAGTTAATTCCTCTAATTCACCGACGGAATTCATTCTCACGGCGTTGCCCACACAATCTCCCATTCGGTTAGTGGTTTAGACATCTTGGTGTTTGTGCTTGTATTTAATCGCACTAACAACCGCCGTATTGTCGCTTTAAAGAATGCGCTTAGATACAAATACTGGTTTTCCTTTACCTATACCACAACTGCGCTTCACCGAGTGGAACGAGCTCGAACAAAGTGAAAGAAAAACCGCTGAATCAATTGGTTACAAAAGGTACGTTTGATCTGGTAAAGATCAGAATTAGTCATTCGAACCAATAATATGCCACTATTGAGTAATCTTTCGCCGTGATTGATACATTTATCCGCAGGTATTCTTGGAACAACCTAGAAGTTGCAGAAATTGAGAAAACCGCATTTCGTGATTTGTCATCATTGGAGCATCAAAGTGTCATGGCACTTGGATTTGATGAGCAGAGTTGGGATTGTTTTATGAATCATTACTTCAGTTACACTTGGAGCGAACTTGAAGGTGCGAATATAGCTCAGTACTTCATAAGCTTAGGCTGGACAGAAAAGATCTGGGAAAGAGATGGAAAGTTGCCCGATTCTGATAATAAAAGTTGGAACGAGCTCACCAAAGAGGAGCAAAATGCTGCCACTAAGATTTGTTACAATGCAAACGCCTGGGACTGGGTGCCACTTCCGTCTTGGTGATTTTCCCATGTTCTGAACAAATTGGCGACGGCTAGTTGACTCGTTGGTTGTGAAATACAAGAAGAGTATAGGATGTTCCAAAATGGTCATTTTCCAAGTATTGTTCTTGTCTGCACCGCTCAAGTTTTGTTTCTTCCTCTAATCAATCAAGTGTTGTGTCAAGAGTCACTGTTTGCACATGCCACCTACCATAAAAATCAGATTGTACCGAAGTGGGATGGAATATTTATTTGTCCCCCCTACTAACGTATATGATATTTGTGTTTTTCAGGCACTACACTCACCCTTTTGACTCTAAAACCCTTATAAATGGATTGTCCTAATGAATACAACTTTCCCATCTGTATAGCTCCACTCATAACTCCTTCTGATAGCTAGTTAGGCTGTTATATTATAGTTTGGTCTCTAGCGAATAGCAATTATGGCAATTAAATCTTATTGGGTGACTACCGTAATTGTTCTAAGTGCCTAAATGTCCAGATATCCAGACCCAAAGTTCGAATTTAGAACTGATTTAGGACAGTTTTTTAAAAATGGCTACCGTAATTACTTTTAGACAAAACTGTTCCAAAGTTCAATTTTCGTGATTCTCCCTGAGGAAAAAATGTTGATTCTCGAGAAGATGTTGAGACCCCTTCACTGCTGATCTCGTCCGTCCCCTTCATCACTCCCATATATCTCACCCTGACGCTGCCGGAGAAATTTATCAGCAAGATGTTGACACTTGTTCCTTCAGCGACCACCAAATATCGAGTTAAGATTCTTGCCCTTGTTCTCTCCCTTTGTGCTTACTCAAACAGCATCCGCAATCGCACATGGTTGTACCGCGAAGAAATTCTACCTCCATTAAAAGCACCGTGGAATCATCTTTTCCTCCACGGCGATCATTCATCGTGCTTGTTGATGACTGAGCTAAACCGTGAAGCTTTTGATATGCTTCACGACATTCTCAAGCCGCCTGATCATCCATCTCTACCAAAATATAAAGGGCGTAAGTGGTCATTGACATCCAAGGGTCAGTTGGGACTGCTTCTGGTTTACATCTGTAGCACAATGAACCACAAATATCTGTGTTTGATTTTTGGTGTGACACCAAATGCCTGTTCTCGCATGCTCAAGAATATGCTGAAATTGGTTGTGAGACGGTTACGTTATCATCCTTTAGCAAGGATCAAATTTCCCAGCCCGAAAAAAATGCAATTGTTTGCATCGATGATCAACAATCGTGAGCCGTCAATTGATGCTGTGATTGGGTTTATGGATGGCGTATCTCTGAAGACAGAGTGCACTTTGGAATGCGTAACTCAGAACACATTCTACAGTGGGTATGAGTGTGATACAACTGTCAACAGTGTGTTCACATATGGACCTGACGGAAAGGTGTTTATTGCTGCAATCAACTTTCCCTGTAGCTGGGCTGATGGATCACTGTGTGCAAGGTTTTTGCATTCAATTTGCCAGAGGATTGGCCATTATAAAATTTGTGTTGATCAAGGATTCCCTCGTAGTGGTGAT
>JALLPD010001916.1:0-11052 GCA_036940065.1 Cyclotella cf. meneghiniana | reverse complement strand
GTGTTGAATAACAACAGTTTCTGGTTCTTAATGAAAGTACCATAATTGACTCACCGTGTTATATTTTGTATAGAGTGGCAGAATTTTAGCATCATCCAGGGAATTGAATGCTTGATAAGGTTGCTTGTTTGGGGTGGAATTTAGTCCTGCTGAGGTCGTTGGCTGATTTTTGGATGTAGATAAATGTTTTTGACAGTTGGCATTGTGTGCAAAGTGAGGAATCTCTATCTTTTCTACTATAACCTACAGTGTGTTTAAAAAACACAGTGCACGAGAAGGATACTTGATTTTAAAACATACAGTAATGAATATCACCATTTTGATCAGAACACATTGGATTGTTAAAGAATGGGGACACTTTGGGGAATGGTGAAAAAATGAACAAATTGCCTATTACAATGTTCGTGGCAAGACCAAACTGCCTTTGCCATAGCTACAGTTTCAGGTTTTGCAAATATTGTACCTGGACCTCTGCTCCATAGATCCTATTTACTATCATTTTCTCACCTTGATCCAAATCAGTCATCAACCCCTTCTTGAAGATCTGCAAATCATTGTATTGCTCACATTTAAAAGGGTCATATGACCAACAAATATCTCCAGTTTAATCAAAATTGCAATTTCATAGCACAAACCACTGGCTTTGAATTTCTGTGTATAATCAATCTCCCATGATGTGGAATCCTAAAATCTGTCCCATCAACACTGAGGAGGCAGTCACTCCCATTATTATTTTTGTAACTATTTTCAAGCAAAATCTGATAGGAAAAATACAGTGAAAGTGGACTGTCCTTTTCTGAATGCAGCAGATCACATAAATAATACTCACAGTGCAATAATCTAGTTCTTCAAGGGCTTCAATAAAAGGCCATACCCACTTCCGTAATCTTTTGGGGTCAGTCGCACCACTTGAACCCCCATCATTTGCACTCATTTTATGCTCCAAATCATAGAGCTTCATGAACATAATTGCCCAAAGTAAATGGAAACACCATCCTGATTTTGGAACCAAATCATAAGCAACCAATCTATGCCATGCATCAAGCACAGCAGGTGCCCCGTAAAACTCGTAAAATTCTGGTCTTCTGAAGTTCATTTTCCAAGCTTACCAAGCATCTTTCTGCCATGGTTCATGAACTTCTATGCAAGGAAATGTTCACCTTGCACCATTGTAGAATTTGCATAGTGTAGGTTGCTCTGTTGATCTGGTGCCATTGCAACCAGCATCCAAGCATGTATGAAAAGATAACAGGTGGTGTTGTGTGGAAGTACAATGCAATCATACAATAATGAGCTGTCAAGAGGACCTGTGTTGTGTTCTCTGCTCTTGCAATGATAGGAAATCATCAAGAACATTAATGAGATGTGCCCTACAACATACCATATGATACTATTCTGTACCTTGGTATCTATTATAGAGTCTGTTCCATGTGGCACTTTTTGACATCTAAGTTAGTTTAGATTTCATGTCTCTAATGTAGACATACTCATTTTGGTGAAGAAGTAGAATGATTCAAATTATGTTTTAGTAAAACTGTATTCATCTAGAGTTGGAATGTCAATATAGTTGATGTCATTTCTCTTATAGGTTCATATCTGCCAATATAGAAAATTTGAATGTATCTGTTTAGTTTTTATAGTCCATTTTAGCTTTTTATTTGAAACCACCAATGTCTAATCATGATCTAATCTCATCAGGCAAATCAAATGTTATGACACCAATCAGCCATTAGGGCAAAAGTAAGTAAATTACCTTTAAGTGTCCTCTATTTTTTTGAGAATTCAACATGTATTTAAGATGTCAACAATTTTTCAATAATTGATTATTGAAACTTATTCCTCGGTTAATTTTCCAACCCATCAAAATTTTTTCAACAAGTCAACATTTTTCAATTATTCAATACTGATCCTGAAAGCATAGATATTGTAATCTTTGTCTTTCTGTGAAAGTAATCTCAGTTGTGGCATGTTTGCTGGCTTAATGATCAATTCAAGTCATTGATCAATCGATTGATCAATCGATTGATCAATGATAACAATAGCAGCATCAAAAAGATAGTAGCATAAATTAAGCATGATGTTGCATAAAACAAATTCAATGGCAACAATTCAGTGCTGGAATGTCCGTGCCAATTATTAACACAATTATGTGACGGTAGCATATACCCCACAAATGACCAGCAAAACTGACCAGTTCAAGAGCAATCACATCCGACAGTACAGTGATCTCTCTGACCCCAAGAGGAGATATCAGGCCCACAAACATCTGCGAGATCTCTTTCAAAGGTATCAGCATGGAGAGAATCTGGACAAGCCAAGGACTTTCCAAGAAATTGCAGGCGACAACAAACAAGAGGACCCACAATCATCTCCACCTACTCTTCCAGCACATCCCAAACCACCTGAAGAGACACCATCTCCTACTCATCCTCATCAATGCATTTCAATTGAGGACATCAACAGTGCCCTCAGCAAGTTTGTCATCAATGTGATCATGTATACTCTCGATGTCAGGATGGCTTGGCTGGCCGCAACAATGCATTTCAAGCCAAATGGCATGCAATAACTTACTATTGATTTTTTGGCCCCTCCATATGGCATTAACAAGTACATTCAGGTCAAAGATGCTGAGTATCATTTTGATTACTCTATCCTTCTCAAAGAGACTTCTTCAAGTCCGCTGGTCAAAACCATTGCCACAGCCATGATGATGCAGAAGCATCCATGCTGCAGACATTTTGTGAAGTTCATCATGCCAAGGAGGGCATCAAAGATGGAATCGGGTCAAGGAAAGTTACTATTGGGCCATTTCCTTCAAGGTTGAGGCTGTTGTAAGATCCATTGAATGTCTTACTGAATTAGAGTCAGATCGTGAACTGTATGAATTCCTCGCAGCAGATTGCAATACTCCTCATGGAGCAGAACTCCAGATTCCCTTGGTGCTAGTGTTATGCTTGTTGGACAGGAGAAGTGTCATGGATTGAAGTTGAATGTACCATGAGGGTAACTATTAGGGCCTTTGCTCCTCCTCACAGTGTGTATTTGAATGCTAGACCTCCTCCTCCACATGACCCTTGGGAAGCATATGGGAGTTATGAAGCGTTTGTTGCATTCTACGAGTGGTGGGATGCACAGGCACATGCAGCTAGGGCTCAACAAATGGTTACTTCACCCCTGTCAATGGAAATGGAAGTGGGATTTATATGTTCAGGGATGATGTCTCCATGGCCTCGGACACATCTCCATATTCTGTTCAGTGGCAGTGTCAGAGGCAGGAGGATGCCCGCGCAAACACTAGGGCATGTGATATTAAGCAGGATCCAACTACCATTCACCATGGTCATGATTCTGACATGTGAACAGCTTCACCAAAGGTAGTTGCAAAGGTATTTATGTCAGCTCATAGAGTTCTATGATATTTTTTGGTAATCATAATCATTACCTATATTAACAGTGTGTTTCTTGGGTACAATATTACACAATTCCTGGGAAATGATTGTCTGTTCTCTTAACTCCCTACTATATGTAGAATACATCCATAATTACCAGCAGTGGCATAAACAGGAGGGTCTGTCAAAATGAACTAACATGAATTTTGTTATGCAGTAAAACAATATGACAATGATGAGGTGACAACTGAGAAATTGCAGTGCTGCAGCATATTCCCATGACCGCAATAACAACATAAAAACAAATCCACAATAATTAAGTCAGCCAAGCTACACCTTCAAAACAATACTACCATCAATGAGCACCACCAACAGAAGGCCACCACAATGCCCAGCAAATGTAGTGATATTGCTCCAAACACCCTCTCTCACACCACTTCATTGACAATGTTCAATACCACATTCAAAATACCCGTAAGAAACAGAATCACATGACTAAAAATGGTGCAAAAATTACAGAACAATAACATACTTACCAAACCACTATTGCTGCAATGGCAGCACTGCTACTGCTACTGCTTTGACATCTTGCATCAATACCACACAAGCAACGATACAACCACTGCAGGAACTTTGTACCCTTTTGTGCACTTTGTTTTTCAGCAAGGAGTCCTCAATTATCATGGATGCATTTCTTTAGATCTGGTGTTGCTGCAGAGATGACACATCACATATTTGTTTTTGTGTGTGGTGTAGCTATTTAGGTGTGTTTCCATCTTAATAGGTGGTGTGCCAATATAAAGTGAATAATCCCACTGTTAAGGTGTGCTGTTGCTTTTTATTGTGTCTTGAGAAAACAACACCTGGGTTGGATGTATCCTGTTTTGCGGTGTTGAGTGAGTGTGGGCATGGTGTGCTTTGTTTTGGGGTGAAATTTATGGCATGCTTTTGCGTAGTTTTTCAGTTGGGTTGTGGTGCAATGTTGCATTGTCATGGAGTTTATGGCATATCTATTTATTGTGGCTTTGGCATTTTGTGTGGCATGATCTTTTGGATGGGATATTGGTCATGCTTTGAGCCTGGGAATGAGTTTTGACTTTCGTTACTGTGTCCTTATTTTGTCTGTCTTTGTAATTTGACATTGATATTGGCATTCATGTGTAGTTCTTCAATTTTTGCAAATGTGTCTGTAGCTTTTTTGCTCTGCAATTATTGTCACTAATTGTGTTCCTAATCAAATTTTTTCTTCACGCCATAATGTCACATCATGCCCTTGACCTTCCTATTGGTATCCATTCTGATCTCACTGTCACCTATTGATATCAACAAAACATATCTCATATCATGCCCCCACCAAGGAAAATATTTCCCAATGATCAATAAATCATTCCAAATGAACACAACCAATATCAAAAATTGTAAGTCATCCATTTTTCAGACAAGTCTGGTTGATTATGACTTGTTTGGAGCTCAGCAACATGCAACACTGGAGAGAAAACTAAGTAGTAGATTTTTGCAGATGATAGAAAGAGTGGAAAATTTGTAGAGAAGATTGGTCATGTAGATTAACATGATTGATCTGTGCATAAACAAGAGTGGTCTTTAAACAAAGTGGTGGTGTCATGTCATGATGTGACATTTTAGCCACCCAGTGTACATTCCTGTGTGGGTGGATACAGAACCAGCCACCCCTAACAGCACACCATATTGCCTTTTATAGGTAGGATACTGCATAATGTGATGTTGCAGTGTGAAGAAAAATTTCAGTGGGAACACAGTCATATTATTTTCGTCTTTATTTCTTAGACCATTCTGCTTTCAGGTATAGAAAGATTACAACTTGCATCAAACACCCTGTAACTGAAAAGACATCTGGTCATGATGTCACTGTGGAGAAACTCAGAATCAATTGAATTCAAATTTTGTTGTGAGGATGAATTCTTATCCTCCCACCAGAGGAGGTGTTGAAGTTATTTGCTATCCTGCTAGCCTTTCTTTGTTTTTCTCCCTTCCTTGCAAACCTTTAGGACTTACATGCATGAAAAGGCACCATGATGAGCAGCAATCTCATCTTTGTGGTTTTTTTGGTACTTTATAACTTTAAATTTTGAAAAAAATTGATGAATTGTACATTTTCCTGATGAAGACATGCAAAAATATGCAAAGTTCTTGCCCTGATAACAAATTTGCAAGAACTTTGGGAAGAAAGCTCAGGTGTATTGTTGGGAACTCAACTCATGGTTGTTTTCTGGGTCTATGTTATGCCCCAAGTCATTAAGGGACTTGGAGTTATGATTCCACATCATTCTGAGATGCAAACAGGATGTGCATTCTACTACATCAAGAAAATGCGGCAACACTGCGCTCCTATACCCTAATGCAGAGTTGAACATTATTCACTCCTAGCCTTGTCAATTTCTGTCAAGGGCTACACATTGAGGATATACACCATTTATGCAGTTGTTTTAAAGATATCATGAATGCAAAGGCTGGTAACGAGCTATACATTAAGGGTAAAACCACTTTTCTGAAGTCATTTTAAAGCATGCACAAGGCATGCTCACATACTAAAACAACATTTAGAGTTTCAAGGTAGAAAGGTAAAAGGTTTATAATTTGTTCATAAATTCCTATCAATGATCATTTTTTAATATCTTTGTGTATTTTAGCAGGTAATCACATCACTGCAAAATTGTATAACTACCTGTACATCTCAAACTTGAAAATTTTGTCTCACTGAACAAGAATAAGGAGGAGGAGAAGGAGGAGGAGGAAAAGGAAGACACAAAATCTCAATTGTACAACCATTAAGTTTTAAAAAAGCTTGGTAGAAACAAGTAAATGATATTAGATTAAATGGTCTAACAAAAATTAAATATAACTAGAGAGGTAAAACTTTTTTGTGGACATTTTTAGTTTGAGATGATAGCTTGTGACAAATTCAACTAAAGAAAGCTAGATATTAACCCTCCAAGTGAGATTTGTCTTAAACATGCTAAACTAGTGTATAAAAAATTTACAAAGGGAGTCCCATGAAATAGATGGCAATGGTACCTCCTCCTAAAAAAACCCACCCCCCTGTCTGCAGTCAGCCTTGCCTCAAGTCTGATCCCCCATATAATATCTGCTCAGGAAGATTTTTCAGGAAGGTTTCCCTCCTGGTCAGGCAAATTTAAATCTGTACCCGGAGAGGGGATACGTTGAGGACTCCTCTGTGACTAGTAGAAAGTTAGTGCCCAATAAATTACAAGGGCACACATATTGTATTCAATACAAGATTAGGTCAAATTTGTAAGTTCACATTAATTATGACAAATATACTACTTCATACTGAGCTCAACCCTTAACTCAACAATAAACAAGACAAACATTCGAAGATATGTGACCACCCTTTAGAGGACCTGGCAAGAGTGTTGCAAAATCCTGTTCATCAAGATCATTATGCCAATTCATACTGAGCCCTACCATTAACTCAAATACCTACAGGACCAAAATTACAAGATATGTGACCAATCTATAGAGGACCTGGCAAGAGAGTTACAAAATCATGCTCATCCACATCATTATACTACTACATACTGAGCCTAACTCTTAACTCAACACCAAAGAGACAAAATTGCAAGATATGTGAGACCTTGTAGAGGACCTGGCAAGAGAGTTGCAACATCATGTTCATCCACATCATCATACTACTTCATACTGAGCACTACCCTTAACTTTACAATCAAAGAGACAAACAATGCAAGATATGTGACCACCTTGTAGGACAAAAAATGCTAGATATGTGACTACACTGTAGAGGACCTGGTAAGAGAGTAGCAACATCATGTCTATCCACATAATTTCATCCCCAAAGTGAAAACAAGGTACCACAATAGCTCTAAACAAACAATCACACACAATTGAGAGATGTGAGCATGGGAATGGGACAATTTAATTATGCAAACATGTTAATTAGCAATCTTTTGAGAATCCCAAAAAGTGAAAGTGTCCATATCTCACCTTAGCCCCTCCAGCCTGTGCTTTTGAGTATTGTTGGTGTAGAATGGACAAAGGTGGCATTTCATAAGCACACAAGTGTGATTGATGTGAGACTATAGAGAGGGGACAAGTTCTTCATTCAAAACATTAAATTGTTCTGAAAAACAATTCAAAAAGAGGAAGGAATATTTTCTCATGTTTTGCCCATAGCCCATCTTTTTATTGCTTTTGGCGTGGTGTCTGATGATTGGGGTATAATTTTGCCTTGGTATGGGGTAATAAATTGAAAATACTGAGCTGCTGATAAAACATTGTAAAAAGGGGATCCTTAACCTCACCTTTACCTCAAGGACACTGTATTATTGTTGTTAGAGGCCTCTCCAGATTCAATTGGCTGTTATACATATCATTATATTGGTGCATAATTATTCAATGCAAAAAATTAATTCATAGCAAAGTAAACCACAAGAGTGTATTTTTCTCACCTTTCCCTCTTGGTTTTCTATTGTTAGCAGTAGGTGGTAGCTACAGCATCTCCACATTCAGTTTGTAGGCTGAAGATTCAACTATGATATGATTGGTGCATAAGTATTTCATTGAAAAAATCTAAATCATAACATTAAAGTATAAAGTGGGAAGTTCATATTTTTACCTTACCACCATTGCCTGTGTTCATCTCTGATGTCAGCAGCGGCTTGGCTGTGGTGGCAGTGGCAGATGCAGTCAGAAGCTGAAATATTAACCATGGAGTGGTTGGTGATGAACTATTTATTTGAAAAATATTCTAACATATGTGAACATGTTAACATTGAATTATCTGGAGTATCCTGCACAAACCTGATTTTGCCATAGTTTTGATGTAAAGCAAGTTAATTCAACTTATCATTCTCCAAATTTTCAAAAAAATGAACATGAAGTAAAAACACATATGCTCTCATGTGTGCATTGAAAAATGCACCAATAATGTTTGAGTAACTAGCCTGCTACTGTTCATGGCCCAACAGGCATGGCTGTGTTACTCTGGAATTTGTGCCACTTGCACCTACTTTGAGAGGGTAATTTAGGTAGAGAATGGTGTCCTTGATATTCAGTGGCTTAGAAGTTATTGAGGAGTACATGTCAAGAGATTATACACCAGATGATTATTTAACAGAACTTTAAGAAACATAAAACACTGGCAGATTTTATTTCAAAAGGCAGATAATGTTCTGATGCTCAATGTAATCTTACTTGATATGTTGAAAAAGAACAGTGACAGATATTTGCCTCAGTTACAAAACCAGACACATCAAATGCCAAAACTGAGCTATACCAATAATGTAAACCAAATATAGAATTGGAAACACACTCAAAGAAGATAAAAAGAGAGAGAATCATGCGTATGTAATGAAACCTGCAACCTTTGCTGCTAATGCTGGATTTCAAGATGAAATATTGTGGTCTAATTCATTTAAATATCCCCCAAAATAATAAGTGGTATAATTGTCCTTTTTTACCTCTGATATGTATCAAAGTATGTTTCTGTTTGCCATTTTAAGTAATAGTTGGAGATCTTTATGTCCTGTTATGTGCAACAATAGTGTATAAACTTGTTCATAACAAAATCTGAAGAATGGACATGGGTGTTCAGAAAGACATGCAATCAATATGTATGGTTCATCCTTGTGCTTTCAGGATAGTTATGCCAAATCCAACTTCTATTGGAAAGTAATCACCCACTGGAGCCAATGATGCACTGAAATAAAATGGTGCTACAGAGGCAGATGCAGATTCATGATGTTTTACTGCTTTTCTTTCAATAAAATGATGATTTTCCATCATTTGTAATGGATCCATACTTCCATTCATATCTTTGTTCGTTTTTCTAGTTTTGAATGCTAATGTGGAATTATCATTGTTAGAAAAGTCAGTAAAAGTTTCAATGCTTACAGGGTGCATGCAGTTCATAATGTCTCCAATTAGTGTCAGTCTGATAAAGTCATCTAGAAGATGTTTTTCATCAATGGAATCAAATGTCAAAGAATTCTCTCTTACAAGGATACCATTGGCAAGTTTTGCATTGAGCTTTATGTTATGTGTGAAAAATGCTGGGCAATATGGAACAAAGTACTCATAGAAAGGTGTATGTTTTTTCTACATGCAATATTTGTTCATTTGTGGTTAGCTACCACTTCATTCATTAAATTTATTTGCTTTTTTCATCAAATAACGTGACTGTTAAAATGATGTGCCCAAAGATTAGTAAAGATTGCATTAACTTCTTGACATTTATAATTTCTTGTGACAATACTATTATCAAATAGCAGATTGTTCATATCATTGAAATCAGACCGTGAATATGCTTCATACAATTTAAATCTCATGGAGTCAAAGAAACTGAATTCATCTTTAAGATTTGCCATGTGTTCTGAATCATTGGTACATGGGTATTGAGTGGATAATTTCAGATGTCCAGCAGTTATAAATAGTTTTACTACTCTTTGACATAATGTGCTGTGAAGTTTCACAGTTTGCTGCTTAGATAATATGATTGAAGATTAGGGAAATCATCCTCATTATTTTAGGTCAAGCTTGTGTGGCTAGGAAAATGAAAGTTAGCATCTTTGGACCTATGAACAATACTAGTTGAATACATGGTATTCTTACTCTACTAATTTTTCTACTGTGTCTGATGAGCCAGAATGACTTCAATTATTTTTAAGGGAGAAACTCATTTTTCAGAGGAGGAGGAAGCACTCAGTTGTATTTTTTCTACAGATGAATTTTACACACAATTTCAGTTTGTTTATAAACCTGGACATAGAAGCTTAAATGTAGAATTATGATCTTGTAAGTTGTCCTATTCAGATGACTTTACTTTCAATAGATGTCTTTTGCGGAAAGAGATGACTTTTAAAAAATCTTTTGGGAGAAAAGTTGTCTGTTTCATCAAAACTTGTCAGATAAAACAACTTTTCACTAATGTTGTAGAATTTATACCGATTTCTCAATACTGTGGATGAATTTTCAAAAGTTGTCTGTTCAGACAAAAGTTGTCCTTTTTCTCAAAAAATATCCAAATAAGACAACTGTTGTTCCAACGGACTGCTTTCATCTGAATGGATGACTTTTTAAGTTGGACCCTTTTCAAACAAGATCCCAAGGAAAACAGTTTTCAAAAGCTTCCTCTTTATCTCAGAATTTCATACTAGCAAAAAAGTGTTACATCAAACAGTGACTAAATTCATGTTCCTTATTTTGTTCATAATATCATAATTATTGTTTGTAACAATGAGCAATTAAAATTTCATTGAGAATGATTCAAATAAACGCAAAACTGATTCTTTGTAACTGACTAAATTTTCAGATTACAATATTAAAATATGAATATTCTATTTTGCTTAGAGAGGCAAAAGTAATCCTTAAGCAGACTATTCACTAATCTTCAAGAAAACCCATACATAGGATTACATACTTGGGATTGTTTTTCCTATGATTGTTTATTTTCTAGTAGTGATAATGATATATTATCAATGAAAAAACTTATATTTGATAGGAGCTGGGTCATTTCATGTTGTGGTAATATAACATGCCTTGAACTTAATACCACTGCAAACGAAAAACACCGGTAACCTCCCGGTACACTCAAGTGTACGGGGAGGTTACCGGAGCCATCCGAATGGTCGCTTCCGGTAACCTCCCG
>JALLPD010001915.1:0-11062 GCA_036940065.1 Cyclotella cf. meneghiniana | reverse complement strand
GTATGTATCTGGAATATTATCTTTCTCAGAAGATTATCACCAGTTGTTTTTAATAATTCTCCTGTATCATATAAAGGGGAGGACAGTGTCTATGTCCTGTTCATGGGCCTAGCACTGGCTGAAGGTCCCAGAGAGCATCCTTGGCTCATGTCACGCCCTAGAAATTATTGATCCAAAATTCTCCCTGCACATCTGAGTGATATTTGGGAGTGAAACTCAACAAAAAATGCTAAAGATAACTTTGAGCAACTTGTTTGTTATTACAGAAAACATCAGCAGCTTCTTTGTCTCAATTCGTCTAGACACGAGTAGTTTCGAACAACAATGGTCCTGAGTGGCATCACAAGATTGATAGTGCATAGCGGGCACAGCTTTACTCTGCAGAAACTTGCTTTCCTACCTCTTCAATATACCGAACTGCAAACACATGAAAATAATACATTGCTCCATTCGCCAATGCAATGACAAAAATTATCAAGAGATAGATCCCATGTAGCCACATTGAATGCCACAAAATTGGCATGATCAAAAACGTCAAGACCGTATATATCGCTTGTATCAGCACAAATGTCACAAGTTGATTCTGCTCTCCAAAATAGCTAAGAAGTTTGTACGATGAAGACGATTTCTTATGAGTCAGCCAACGTAACGAAGTCATAAGTTCGGGGTTGTATGTCAACTTTTGCTTAGACCACCACTCTGTCTTGATCAAGTAAATTGTCTGCCATATAGCATAGTGAAGAAAAGGATTCCACCAAAACTCAATAATGTTTTTGAAGAAATTCCCATTCATCTCTTCGTAGAATGGGAACTCTTTCGCCGAGAAATGATCTCCCCAACGCCTGCAGAACATGACTATTGGTGGAAGCATATGTATGAACATGCTCGTCATTTTATCCATGCTGTGAAATACCAATGAATTTCTCCACATAACTACAGCTCCTGCGATTGGACCGTTGCAAATAGAGAATAAAGACTTGGCTAATGCGACATTGTCCGGATACCTGTACATGTGCTGTCACACAAGAGATGATGAGTACAAATTGAGTCATATCGCGTCAAACTCTAACTTTTGCTCAATTACTCAACTTACCATGAGGAGCAGCACTTGGGAGAAATAGCAAAAGTCATACATAAAATAATGCATACAATCCGCCTTGTAAATAACATATCTCGCCACCATTAGCGGCACCAGCAATGTCGTATAGAGCAGTCCCATTCGATGAGGAGCACACAACAGGACCCCTTCAATCAACATGATTGTCAACACCCCCAAAACAAAGGATATTTTATCCATATTCATCACAACCTTGGGATCTTTCAAAAGTTGTGCGAGCCGTTTGCGACGAGCGCGCACTTGGTTTTCTAACTTGGCGCGTTGCTGATGAGCGAGTTGACGCAACTTCTTTTGGTTGGCGTCCACCCGCCCCTTGAGGTGGTGGACTATAGACGGCTGTTTCGATGGAGTAGGTTTCGATACTGGTTTATCAGATTCAGATTCTTCCAACTCGCTGTGTACCGAGGGCGAATCCACCGATGGAGAATCCGCGGACGAGAGCGACTGCTGCTGCTCGTAGAGAATGTTTTCCATGTATATGGCTTCCATCGCGTCAAAAAATTCTAAGGTGACTTTCCCATTTGAGTCGAAAAAGAAAGAGTCCATATCGGAACGGTCGTTATCCGGGGCATGTGTGCTTTTCTCTTCGGCGCTCATGGTTGTTGTTTAAGGAGAGCAGCAGTAGAACACCAGTATCACTGGAGAATGAGATTAATTTGTAAGAGTAATTATTTTCTCCCGCAGGACCAAGCATTGCTCAAAGATTCTCACACAAGAATCCGTTGTACCTTTATTGGTCTCTTTTGTTTATGTTAATTGGATCACAAAGTATGGATACACAAATAATAATGAAATTAACCCTCAAGGAAAAATCAATATGATATAATAATTATTGGATTTTATTTAGTATGGTACTTCCCACAATCCATCTCATAGAAACAGAATTCAGGTCGACACGAAAAGTCCTACAATTATGGGGCAGCACCCCCAACACTCCCGCAAACCCCCCCCAGCCTAATCACCCATCACAACATGATATAGGTAGTATCTGATCATCAGGGTATCCATACAATACCGTACCATCTCATATTATATATAATGATGTAGAGCCATGTTGTATGGTATGTGAAGGAGTACCGTATAATATGATGAGTATATGGTGTATGAATAATAACAATGATGTAGAACGAGAACTCAATTTCATCAGTCACAAGTAAACACACGACAACAATACCCGCAATGGCTTTGACAATAACGGAACCGGCTGCAGCGTCCACAACCGGCGATGATCGGACGCCATCATCAAACCATAACAACACCACCGACCCATCAAAATGGAAAGTACACGAAACTCCGCAAGACGCAGGCCTCATGCCCACCATCGCCGTAACTCTTTTCCTCGGATGGAATGGAATAGTGATCGGAATGGTGCTGTATTTCTTTCTCTTCGCGAAGGAATGGGAAAGAATACTCATTTTGGGATTGGTCACGCTTTCGTTGGTGTTTCCGCATCATTATCCGCCGTATTTGGGATACAAGATCGGCGATTGGATGGTATTTCAAGCGGAGAAATATTTCGGTACGCATCCTTCCTTTTGCCATGTTAGTTTTCATTCACGCCACCGCATTTTGACTTGCTGTTTTCACGTTGTATGCCGCCTTTTCCCCATCACGTTCAGGCTTAAAAACCGTCATCGAGAATGAGAAAGAACTCCTGGACTTATCGGAGCAAAACAAATCGGTAATATTTGCATTCGAACCGCACGACATAATTCCCTACGCAGTGTTCGCATTCAGCCCCAGTCTAAAGCGCATCCCCGGCAAGATCGGGCGGGACGGCTGCTGTCTCATGTCATCTGCTATATTCCGCATTCCTTTCTTGAGGAACGTGTATTCTTGGGCGAGGAGTTTTCCCGTGGACAAGTCTACGTTTTTGGATAGGTTGCAGCGCGGAAAGAGCCTCACATTCATTCCCGTAAGCTTAGAACGTGTCCTCTGGGTCGTGTATCGCATTGCGGTGTCATCAGTGACAAAAGAATCGATTGTTTCCGTTTTTAGGGCGGCGTTCAAGAAATCTTCATGTTGGATCCTATGAATCCACGCGACCTCGTCTTGTATCTGAAAAAGCGCAAGGGATTCGTCAAGCTGGCATTGCAAACTGGTTCACCTATCATTCCAGTGTTTGGCTTTCATTTGGATGGCAGTTATGGATATTGGTTACCGAAGGGTAGATGGATGGAACTTTATGCTCGTTACATCGGATACTTTCCTCTTGTGTTTTGGTGAGCATGATTGAACGGCTGCATCATGTCGCAACGGAGTTATCTTATGCCATGCCTATCTTCACAATGTTCGATTTAGGGGTAGGTGGTTCATCCCATATGGCATTCCATACCCTAAAAAGATCCAAGTAGTCATCGGCTCGGCGATTGATATCCCTTGTTTAGGCAGTGATGTTTCGCGCGATGTAGTCGACACATACCACGGAATATTTCTAAAGGAGATGGAGGCATTGTTTGAGAGACATAAGCGAGACGCGGGATACGGAGACTCTCATTTGAAGATCTGTTGATATTGTATCCATATCGTACGATACCATATTATATATGGTACCTCCTTGAGTCATTTCCTCCAAAGAACATGAGATGCATTGGGATAGATCGGGATGCAAGAATATGCACGAGTTTGAAGAAACATCACCTTTAAAAATTGTACCATATTCCTAAAGATATTTAAGATATATAAAATTCAAGTAAGTTCTGTTGTGAAATCTTTTGAGGATCGCGAGAGTATAGAGGTACACGTGTTGGCGGCCTCCCCACAGTCATGGTCTATGCCTGTCTCTGCCCAAGCAGGAGCGGTGGCAGGCCCTGCTGGTCTCGTGAGTTCTACAACATTCACATCAGCATGAATTCATCGACTACATGGATGGCACTGCTGGCCCTATCGTTACCGGTGTGCCTCGCTCTCTCCCCTCTGCCATCCTCCATCACCACCTCAAGCACATCCTGCAACCTCGTCAACAGACACGCAATCCAAGGCATCATTCGGCACCGCTCGTCCCTCCGCGCATCTTCCTCCTCCTCGCTCGATCCCCAAAGCGAGCCTCCCAAAAAGAAACAACTCCGACCGCTCCGCGAAAGATCCCTCCTCGAGCCATCATCGCCCACTCCCCAAACGCTCCTCGAACCCCTCCCCGCATCCAACGCACCCAAACGTCACAAGGTAGTCGTGTTCGGGGCCTCCGGTCGAATCGGACGGCGCGTCCTCCGAACTCTGATGCAATCCGACGTCGACGCGGACGTGGTGGCCTTCGTTCGGAATTACGACAAATTGAATCGAGTTTTATACGACCAAGATCTCGCGTCGGAGGGAATGATACAGAGACAAGAGAGGGGACCGAGGCTTTGCGTGCTGGTGGGCGATTTGGTGTGGAGCGAGACGTGCGCGTCGGCGTAATGGGAGACGATTCCGCTTCGAGGAATGCGACAGACGATGCCGCGGAAATACGGGAATGTCATCGACGGGCGTTGGCGGAGGCGATAGCGGGGAGTACGGCACTCGTTTCATGCGTGGGATCTTGTTGTCCCACCAACTTTTGGACGGATTACATTCGTGTTCCGATTATGAGGATACTGCGAAGAGATGTCAGCAAATGGTGTTCGGACAGAAATCATCCGTATTATGTGCATTATTTGACGACTC
This sequence comes from Cyclotella cf. meneghiniana, assembly GCA_036940065.1. NCBI lineage: Eukaryota > Bacillariophyta > Thalassiosirophyceae > Thalassiosirales > Thalassiosiraceae > Cyclotella > Cyclotella cf. meneghiniana. The sequence continues at coordinate 6,300 of JALLPD010001915.1, read as the reverse complement.
GACGGATATTGGAAGAGGCAGAAAAGGAACAGAGGAGAAGAGAGGCGTGGATGGAGTTCGAGAGGGAGAGGGCGAAATTGGAAGAGCAACTGGAAAAGAAGAGGACAATGCATGAAGAGAAGGGGTTTGAAAGTAGTATTGCCCGAGAGTTTGAAAGGAAGAGACACAATTTGGGAAAAGTTGATTCTTACTACAATTCAGTATTGTTTGTAGACTTGATGGCGGAGAATAATTCGACCATGCCATTGAAATTGGCGGCGATGACCGATCGGATTAAATTCATACGAATTAGTGATGTGAATGTGGGTAGAAATCCATGGAGATTGGGAAATGTGTTGGCCAATGTCTTTCGATCCCTGGTGTTTCGATACGAAGATATGGGAGAAAAGTTGTTGAAACAGAGTCAATTGGTAGATACAATTGTATTAAGAGTGGGGGATGTTACCGGAGAAGAAAGGGTGAGAGTGACAAATGTTCGCTTGACTATTCAAAATGGCCTGTCCGAACTAATTGATTTACCTTGCTGTACATCTGGTTTGCTCCATGTAATGCACTGGTCGTACAATTCAGAACACCAACAACACATCTTTGCAACTAAGCATCAATGGAGTCGTTCCAACCCCCTCAGTAGTGGGACAAGACGATGTGGCAGAACTGGCAGTAGTTACTGCCCTTACACAAATTCACGATCCCAAATATTCCGATGAAATCGAGCAACACACTAATTCATCCAACGTTCGTAGTGAAACAACATTACCTCCACCAAAACATTTTACGTGGGCAGTCAGATGGGCAGGTCAACACTTGAATCCACCTCAGGGTCTTCGACCGGATGGATCATCCTCGGCCGCAATGTCTTTTGTCAAGGCAATGCAGGCAGAGATGGTGCGGGCGAGACAGAAAAAAATTGAGAAAATGAAGACGGACAAACTGAAATTGTATCATGGCGGGCAGCAACTGATTCGGTTAAGAAAGTGGCTCAACGCACCTTGGCGCGTCAAGCCGTACGCATTGAGCTCAGTCATGGCTGTATATTTGACTATGTTTGCAATGAGTTGGGTGCTGGTCGGTCCACAGCTGGTGGAGGTTGCAAAGAGGTTGAAACAGTTTAGCATTACCCACATTGTTACTAAAATGTTATCATAGTTCGTTCGGCTACTAAACAACTCCTAATACAAACAATGGGGGATGCCTCTCTAGTGAGGGGCTCTTGCCTGAATACCCTTGTGTGTAGTGGATGATTGACCCTAAGGAAGCTATACCCAGCATCATGTAATCTAATGCAGGATTCCCCATACTACTACGTCATCCCCAACCCCTATACCACGATTGTTGCGGATTATACTATACATCACCTAATCATGATAATATTCTAATTGACCTCTCCGAACGAGACACATCAAACCTTCGCCCTACAAAGATCAGATGCGTTCACAAATAAATCGCGATGCACCCAATTCCTACAACCAAAATCCTAGGACTTCGTGAAAAGTACTCCTTGTTCAAATAATGTACACAACGAAATGCTATTAGATCCCTGCTCGGCCATAATGCACATATTTCGCGGGTGACCCGTGTTGCTGTTGATATTGCTGCCCTCCTCCTCCGTCCTCGGTTGCTGTAGGTCCAGGATACGACGGCTCCCACGCCGCACCGCCGGGATAAGCAAAAGGGGCGTATGTCCCAACAGCCTGACCCTCCATGTACACCTGTTGCTGGTGCGATTCCTGCTGCTGTGAAAGATGTGAATAACCCTCTGTCGCTCCTACCCCAGACGCCGTTGCTCCCGATGGTGGAGCAGGCTGCATATTTGCGGGAACATCTGCGCCGGGAGGAAGAGTGTAATAATTATTCTGAATATACACCGTGGGCTGCGCTCCTTCTCCTCCCGGAATTCCATCAGGAGTGGTAATTGGTCCTCCCATGGTGCGGGTGATGGTCGAATGGGAATAAACCGCAGGGTTTCCGTCTGGTCCCGTCGCGTAGTTGTAACTGGGCTGCATTATTGGAGGAGGTGGTGGCAACATGTGATGATGTGGCTGAGGATGATATCCACCGTTATTGTACATTCGTTGGTGGTTCACCCACCCTCCGGAGGGACCAGGGCGGTGAGGACTCATGGTGGTGGTCAAATGTCCGTAGGGATCGACTTCGGCGCTCTTCGGTTCGGATGCCTTGACTTCGCACATTTTGCCTAGAATTGCGACGCGGCCTGTGCGTCCAGGAATGACGTTGAGGAGAGAGAGTGCCACATCCTCATCACGAAAGGTGACAAATCCAAACCCCCGAGAGCGCTTCGTCCTTCTATCCAAGAGTACCACTGAATCTACCACCGGTCCGTATTGTTCAAAGTATCTCAAGAATGACTCATCCGTGACTTTATGGATTAATGTGGAGATAGGTGTTTATTTTGTCGAAGAAGGGGATCGTGGTGAGGTTCACTAAGGATTTGCACGAAAGGCAAGGACAAGAAAATCTCGAACTCTAATGTCAAAAGTTCCAATCAGCACAACTTTAATAAAGCCCTGAAACAAAAAGGCAACATGAATCAGCCTGTGTCAAGATTCTCTATACAACAATACAAAGCAACAACATTCTCGCTCCGTATCTAATTCACAATCGCACGAATTGCAGGAACAGAACAAGAAACCAAATTTATTTGGAAGCCTAACAGCTCCCATGACAGCAGAACAACAATCACAAACATTGCTCTGCACCCTCCAAAACACGCGGGCGCACGACAACACACACGCGATCACCGGGGCAGAAGCCATTGGGGAGGCCAAAACATTCTCATGTTGCAGTGTTCCAACAAGGGTTACAAAACAACGCCGAAAACAAAATTACAAACCACACAGTCAACCTGAACATGTTCCGACCTGTCCCCGAAGAGAACCATCCAACGAATCTAATACTCGTCGGCACGCACCACACAACAACCAGAACCGACAATCAGCTCCACCAACAAACACGATAAAAATCAACTGACCTTCATTGGGCAATCCCCCCACGAACAACTTTCGATTATCGTGCTTGTTCGCCGGAATCCTCCCGACAATGTGAGCAGCGGAAGAAGGAGGAGGCGGCGGCGGCGGAGGAGGCAGGGGTGGCTGCTGCGCCCTGCTGCTCGCAACGGCAGCCATGGCGTTGTTGGCAACATGAGTGTTGGACGAGAGAGACTGTGCGTTGGCGACGGAAGCGTCGAGGGTTAGATTGGTCGACGGGGAAGAGGACAAGGAACAAGTTCGATCCATTTGAACCAATGTAGGTTGATTCATTTGGCTTTGATTGAGATGTTGCTGATTCAATTGCTGTTGTTGCTGTTGCTGTTGCAGCTGCAACTTCAACAAATTGATCTGATCCTGCTGCGCCTGTATCAACTGCTGCTGCTGCTGCTGCTCCGCAGTCATGACGGGAGGAGAATGCTGCTGCATGGCCGCCGGCACGAGAGCATTGAGCGTCTGTTGAGGGAGTATTTGCGTATGCGACATGAGCGGTACGGGGGTAGCGGCGGCGAGAATGGCGTACGGATTTCCCGCCACGGCGACGACATTGGGCTGCGCGGCGGCCAACAAATTTCCCCCGTCGGATGACAGGAGGCTGACGTTCGTCCCCGGCACCGAAACGTTCTCGGCGGGAATGGGGGATAACGCCCCCTCGGTCAAGAAGGAGGGAAGCATCAATTCCTGCTGCCGTTTGGTTCCCGGCGACTCTGTGGACGCGGTGGGGGGAGGCATGGGAGCCAGAGACAGCCCTCCTAACATCTGGCGTAGTTCCTCCTCGCCGTACTTCCCCGGCGTGGTCAGCTTCCTGTGATGTTGGGTGCGCGGCGAATGTATCGAGGTGGCAACGCGACGATGTCCTCCCCCCAGGCCGGGAGGGGGGGGAAGCCCGATCGGCTGCTCGAACAGCGACGCGTTGGCTGCGGGATTCAACGATGATAGCGCCGCAGTTTGGCGGAGAATGTCGTTCAGGGCCACGTTGGGGTCGTGGGAATGGGAGGCGCCGTTACCGTGACCGCGGCGGTTGCCGCCGGACTCGTTCGAGTCATCGAGGGGGGGCAGATTGGAATTGCTCATTTCATTTTCGAGGATGGAAAACAAAAACGCGGATGATGATGCTGTTGCTTTGGGTGATTGAGACGGGGGGACGGCGGCGACGTCGTCGTGAATGGGTAGATTTGACCATGATGTGTCCATAACAGATGATATTATTGTTGTTTTCTATTTTTTGTAGAATGGTCATGGTGTGTGTCAGATGGAGTGGGTCGAATGGATATATATATGCTGTTCGGGAGCGTCGTGTGGGAGTTGGCGTCTCTCCACTAGGTCTATGCCTGCGACGCATAGAAAATAACAAGGGTTCGTTGGGAGCGAACATGCTCTAGATACTCCGAAGATGTCGCATTGCGCTAGAGACTTTCCGGGGTCGTCGAGTGGATTGCGAACGTGAGCCTCTTCGTCGGAATTCGTTCCTTTCTGGAGTTAATTTTAGTCGTACGGTAACTTTCTGTTTGACGTTGGGTGAACACGGGAAGTGATTCACTCTTGGCTAGGCCACAATTACAGATTGATAATCCTCCTTTTGTAAAAAATGATTTTGAACGGCATCGCCTACCTACTTGTACAAATCTTTTGGGAACAATACCTACTCTTGTGTGCCCAGCCCTGGCAAGTGCTGCCTGTCAAGCTTTTTTAAAAGCCTACTATTGAGACTTTTTCTCCTCCTCCTCCTCCTCCTCCTTCTTCTTCTCCTCATTCTCTTTCAATCAGCTTCCTCACATTTGTCATATTTGGGTAGTTTAATGAATTATTTCTTGTTTTTTCCTTGTAATGACCTTATAGATATTATTCTTATTACTAATTAGTAACATTTGTTTTTATTTTATTGAGAGATGTGTACCAGTATATAATATCAATATCAATGTCAAGTCATATGATATCTTGGAGGGGGTGTTTCTAAGAGTCCCACATCAAAAATTTACAAGTGGGAGTTTATTGCTTGAAGTTATCCCCCCTTGAAGTATAAATTGTATAGATCATTTTGTTCCTGATTAGTCATTAGATATCCATTCATGAATCCACAAAAATGACATCACAATGGTAAGAAACCGATTTTATTAAATGATGTTCAGTCATTTTTGCACCATGCATGAGTGTGAATGCATTTTATGGTCGCCCTGGGTTAACGGGCTGTTCAGCTACTCGCTCTTATTCAAGTCAGGCTGTCCTGTGCAAAAGAAGGCTGCAGAAGGCTGTTTGATGTGAGACTCCAGCCTTGCCCAAAATCAATTTGGGCAATATTCAGAATCATTCTGTTTTTGCTGCCATCACTGCTGTTGAAGCTGTTGCTACAGGCCCTGCCTTATTTGCCCTCCCTGCCATCGTTGCCATTGCCGCTGTCCAGGCTGTCGCTGCTGTCACCACCGTGGCCACCATTGCTGCCATTGCTGCCATCACCATCATTACTGGCATTAACACCGTTGCTGTTGTTGCCCCTGTTGCTGCGGTTGCCGCCGTTGCTGCCATAACTGCCGTCACTGCCATTGTCGCCATTGCTGCCATCATCATTGTTGTTGCCATTACTGCCCTCCCAACCATCCCTGCATTTCTTCCCTATCTGCCATTGCTGTCATCACTGCCATTACTTCATTGACTCCCTCACTGCCATTGCTGTCGCTGCTGCCATTGTTGCCGCTGCTGCCATTGCTTCATAGACACCATCACTGCTGTTGCTGCTGTTGCTTCATTGATGTGGTTGCTGCCCTATCTGCCGGTGCTGCTGTTGCTACAGGCACTGCCATTGCTGCTGTTGTTGCCTTTGCTGCAATCGCTGCCTTGCTGCCATCACTTTGTTACTGCTGTTACCTGTTACTTCCATCACTGCCATTGCTTCAGTTGCTGCCATTGCTGCCATATTTTCTGTCCCTTCTATTGAACTATTTTTATTAAAAAAATTTACACCGTGCACTTTAAATCAGTCAGCAGGGGATGTGAGATTGAATACGCCTGCTTCAAATAATTTTACTTTTTGCAACAGCTCATTATCATCTTATTCAATTAAATACTTTACTCCCAACTATGCCAATAGTGACATTCAAACCCCAAGACATAATCTGGAGCAATAACACACACCCGTTCTAGATCAATGTCATAGGCTGCATGTCTTAGATTTTTAGGCTGCACTCCTGCTGTTTATTTAGAACAGAGGAAGTAATGGATAATCAATTTACATTTAAATATTTTGAGATCCAACTCCAGAAAGTGGAGATAATTGGGATTAGTACAGTTTGTACACCCA
>JALLPD010001914.1:0-11062 GCA_036940065.1 Cyclotella cf. meneghiniana | reverse complement strand
AAATTATGACTACGGGGAGTGTCGGGAAGACACGTCACCAAAATGTCGCCAACATTTCCAACTAAGGTCCCATGTATGGCACTTTCGGTGCTGTTGACCTGCGCTCTTTGCCTGATTGTGCTTCGGGCTGTACCGGATGAGGGCGTGTCCCTGTCATTGGTATTGCTCTTGTTTTGCCAGTTGTTTGGACAGTCCTTCCATTTGTGCGCACCATCGTGTTTGCGACATGGTGAGTTGTCCTTCTTCTCCTTGTTTTTGCCCGAATGTTGATTTTGCGAAGAGTTTCCCACACTGTTCCCCTTGCAGTTTCTGTCTCTGTCCTTCTGTCATTGGCATATCTTGTACTCAATGTCCAGTACTTCTAAAATGAGTTGGCATAACTCATAGATCTCTTCTTTGCGCAGTTCCTTTCTGCCTTTCTCGATGTGCTTGAGTCTCGCTTAGGGCTTCAAGTTTTGAGGGATGATTTCCTTCGCCATCTCATGCATGGAATTTTTCAGCATTCTTGCCGAATAGTTCAATGTTGTTGTTGATTTTGAAGAGTCGCTCGGCAACTTTCTCGTGGTCCCGCCTTTTGTAGCCGAGCTCTTCCAGAAGCATGGCGTCCTTCTGGATGTCGGCTGCATCCCTTCCAAGGTACTTCACATTGACCTTTTGGATGAGTTTTTTAAACCTTACTTGTTGTGTGGTTGAGTTTGCCATTGTAGTGATTGTTGCTCCTTCAACAATTTTGCTCCAGTATCGTCTGATGCGCCCTCTGAGAGCCCTTCCTCCAATTTGGGCTAACTGTTTCCATCTTACATCTTGGAAGAGGTCGTATTGAAGTCCGAGTCCGAGTAGTTCTTTTTCCATGTCGATGAGGAGCTCCTTCATGTCTCTGTCTCAAAAAGTTGAGATCATCTCTTTGACCTCACTGCCCTCATTATCCTTGAAAGAAGCCTTGATTTGAAGCTCGTTCAGCTTGGCTTGCTTAATCTTGAGGATGGCCTTCGATTGAGCGTTCGTCGCTTGGAAGTTTCAAACTTGATTTCTCGATCCGTTTGACTTCCGTTCACCATTCTTGCTCTTCTCCGCTCGGGGTATCAGACAAGTTGTCGTGAGAAAGCGCCGTCATTGAAGGTACCAAACTTGCTTGACGAAGATAACAAAAACGATTGGTATGGATGACACCGAAGAATAGAAACATACAGAAATGAGGGGTACGGCAAAAAAACATGGTGTACTTAAGAAACAGGGGTACCATACCATACGCAGAAAAACATGAATATTCGGCTTGTGATTTCTGTATTTTGGTGCATTTTTACACATTTACACAATTAGTAAAAATGCAGTTGAAATTTTTGCGATTTGCGGTTTGTTAATTTCGTTATACTCCAGTGTCACGTCCAAAAAATCTTGCATCGTCCGTTATTCTCGCCTATTTTATTAGGCGTACAATACAAATACCACAGCCCTACCATACAATACCATAGCCTGACATCATCTGACACCCCTCCTCAACAACTCGTGATGATAATGGTAACTGTAACAGACTTCTTTTTTCTGATTCCTACCATCAAACTTGTAGAATCAATATATATCATGCAACTCCTTCACCCAGGCAAGAAAAATTCAGCACAGAAGTGCAGCAACAGCGACGCCAAAAATCACACTGGTTTGTGCACAAGTAATGGCAGCAATGATGTGCAGATAGGCTCTCGCAACGAGCAACCAGTAATGCGCGAAGAACACGAGAAAGAGTTCTTTAGACTATTTGATTTCGCTGCAGAACCGAAATCCACTACCGCAGACAGTATTGGTTCATCACTCAGGGTCCTCCAAGGAGCAGCATCAGCCGTGTTCGGGGGCATTTTGTCGGCAGTTGATACTGCATTTGCAATTCTAAACGAAGATATGGAGTACGCCGCAGACGAAGTATTTCCAGCAAATGTAGGTAGTGATGGACACGACTCCGAATCGGCGATTGAATCGTCATGCGATTCAGTTCGAATTGGTGCTGCAGGGAATCTCAAATTTGTGTTCACGTCTTCGCCAACTAGTAGCGTCGTCTCAAAGGGAACAATCGACATTGCTCCTTCTCTAACAAATCGTAAAGCGATGACAGGTAATATATGTTATTGTTTTTTATTTGATGTATGATTGAAAATGTAATTAAGTCTCCTGATTCTCACCGTTTCTGACTTGTGAACTCGCATTACATAAAATTTCAAGCAGAAGAGCTGAATATGCCTACACTTTACTCAATTGAAGTTGACGAAACCGCTTCTCAATATCCAGTTGCTGGTAGAAGTAATGTATCAAAGCTGAAGCTATGTCCATCTGGTAAACAAAACGGAAATGATGTATCTAATGGAGACGAATCTGATTATTACATTATTCAAAATGAAATTCAAAAAAGCGAGACAAATGATGGATGGCTAGTCGTGAGCAATGACTGACACGGATGAATTAACTTTTAGCTCTCTGCTCACGGCAGAAGTTATGAAATATCGCAGAGTTTTATATGGTAATATAATGCGATGATAGGAATGCATTTTGCTAAAGTGCAAACCGATGGAGAAGAAATGTATCAGTGCAACGAAATGTCATGTCATGTTATAATATGCAGTGTGTGCCAAAATCATTAACAGCCTCTCAGTTGCGTGATAGTCTTGCAAACGCTGTACCTTTTGCTGTTAAAAAGTCATATTAAGTCGGGGCTGATTTTCCTATCAAATCGACAAATGGTTCAACAACCTTTGAACAAACTAGAAACCGTATTCCTCAACCTTGATGAGGTGCAATCCCGACGTACACTTTGGTAATGGGGCACTACTCTTTAATTCAGACAACAGTACTCTCTCTACACGAAATATCTCAAACGCTACCGGGATTAGGAACAAAGGAAGCAATGCCCGTAATTTCTCGTCCTAAAATCAATGCATGAATGTCATGAGTCCCTTCATACGTATTCACAGCCTCCAAATTATTCATGTGCCGAATGATGTGATACTCGTCTGAAATTCCATTCCCACCCAACATATCACGCGCCACTCTCGCAATATCCAACGACTTCCCACAGCTATTCCTTTTAATCAGCGAGACCATGCTAGGCGATGCCATTTGCTGCTCCATAAGCCTTCCGACTTGAAGGCATCCCAATCTTGCAAGATGGATTTCCGTTTCCATATTTGCCAACTTTAATTGAATCAACTGATTCGCACCGAGAGGAGAACCAAACTGCTTTCGGTCCATGACGTACTCCCGCGCTCGATGAAAGCAATCTTCTGCCGCCCCGAGAGCTCCCCATGCGATACCGAATCGAGCATTATTCAAACAGCTGAAGGGACCCTTGAGACCTGTAACGTTCAATTCATGCGAGGCCGGGATGCGTACATCTTCCAAGAAGATCATTCCAGTGGCACTCGCGCGAAGACTGCCTTTGCCTTCGATTTTGGGTGCGTCCAAGCCAGGGGTGCCCTTCTCTATGAGGTATCCCTTAATTTTGCCCTCGTCGTTTCGGGCCCAGACGATGAATACGTCTGCAATGGGTGAGTTGGTAATCCAGTTTTTGGACCCGTTAAGGATGAATTCGTCGGTTCCGACGTCGTAGCGGGATCTGGTTTCCATGGATGAGGGGTCCGACCCATGGTTCGGCTCGGTCAGACCAAAACAACCCACCATATTCCCCGCGGCCAACTCAGGCAAATACTTCCTCTTCATGTCCTCGCTCCCAAATGCGTAAATCGGATGCATTACCAAGGAACTCTGAACACTCATGGCACTTCGATAACTGGAATCGACTCGTTCCACCTCTGTGGCGATCAATCCGTAGGAAACGTAGCCGAGCCCGGCTCCACCGTAGTATTCCGGGATGGTCGGCCCGAGTAATCCCATTTGACCCATTTTTTTCATGTCGTTGTGGTTGAAAGCGGTTTCGGTGCGATTGGCCATGAGGATTTGGGGCTGGAGCTCTTGTTGGCAGAAGGAATTGGCTGCCTCTTGAATGGCAACCTGTAAGCAGAAGATAAAAGTGAGTGCCCGTTGTTTCTGGTCGCTCCTGCTACATGTGATTTCAATAAAGCATGCACGGGAAATCGCGAATCGGCGAGTCATGACAAGTGGGACACACTCACCTCCTCTTCGGTCAACAAGCTCTTCAAATTCAAAGGATCTTGCCAGTCAAACTTACCCCCGAACGAGTTCTTGACTTTGGGCGGTTCTTCGTCCGCGCTGTGTGAGATAGAGGCGAACGCTGCTTTTGGCGCTCGCATCACTGCTCGTGGTGCTACCTTCGAGCACTGCTGCATTGATGCTCGTCCGAGAGCGCGTGCGAGGATCATTTTGAGAAGTGTGATTGATTTCGGGCGTGTGGATGTCCTTGACGACGTACTTAATAGTTCGAATGTCGAAAAACTGTGGCTGTTCACGAAGAGTCAAGCAGACTATGAAGATGATGTTTATCCCCGAAAATCAATTAATGAGTGGACTCGATCGTTTCGAACGAGATGCTCCTGCAAAGAATCGCTGCTGAATGAACGGCTGGTATGGTGTTGTACAATGCCGTGGTCTTTGGCAGTGATTTGGCGTTCGGGTGACAACAGTAGTTTTTGAGAAGATTTTCAGATTTGATGGGATTGTGTGATGACAATCTTCTTTGTTCACATTTGGTATTGTACAATACTGATGTGCATGTATTAAAATAAGGTATCCATGGGAGTCAATTTTTCCTCTACAGTGGGAGGATAGAATCCACCTGTATGATTCCTACGTAACGAGACCACGATTTGAGAAAAAGAGAGTAGAACAAAGTTGAAAATAAAAATTCCGCAAACCACAAACAACCTCCTCCAATGATTTATGTTTCGGAACCTAGTATGCGAATTGCGAGAAACATTGAAAATACAACTGGAAACCCAGCCAGTTCAAGATTTTTTGTAAACGAAAATTCTTTTAGCATAGTTTACGTACGATTTTGGGTGCCTGCCATAATTTTTTCGCCCAAACCCCCAAATGCTCATTCCAAATGTCTGATTTGGAACAGATTTGGTGCAAGTCAAAATTCACTTCCAACCCTTATTTCTCAGATATCTTTTGCACATAGTACAATATCAATTTTAACTGTCTGGAAACCAGGCAAGTCTTGATATCCCTCTGAGATTACCTGAAGTGCTAAGTCCAGCTGGACAGGTTACCAAAATGTTCTGAAGTTTGTGGAAACAAATGCTCAAGTTAGAGGAAATTTTTGATAAGGGTTGGAAGACAAGCATCGTAGAAATCGGTATGTTTTCTACGTAGCAAAAGATGTCGGATATCACTAGCAAAAATGCACCTAAGACTTACGTGATCGAACCTGTGCATGTGCACACAACATTGCACAAGCACACATCACTGCACAAACATACAAGCAGTACGAGACCATCCACAAATTAATGTCCGCCATTACCCAACATGCTTCAACACTCATACACTTGCATCTTGATGAACATCGCACATGTTGTAAGTTGTCCATCAATTGTTAGTGATAATTTTATCCATCTGTCAAAAACTATGGACAGAATTTCTGACAAGTATTTTGAATACAATTTCATGCAGAACAAGCCAAAAATTTTCAAAGGAATAGTACTAGGTACAGTAAGGGGTTTAAGTGCAGTTCAGGGTTAGAAGTGAGTTTGAGTGGTACAGGTTTAGGATGACAGTGCTTAAGGAAATCTAGTAATGATTGTTCTTGGTTCCAAACCTATTTTTTGGCAAATATTCTTAAGACTTTTACAAATCAAGATTAAAATGTATGGCTCAAGGGGTGGAGGATCACTTCCATGTGGGGGATTGATGTGTGTCATGGCTTAGATATGGGGGAAATTCCCTGGATATTTGGGCATTTGAATTGAAATTGGAGTAGACATGAATGCGGAAAAACAGCCTGTCCAAAAATGATGATGTTTCCCTCTTTAGGCAAAAAGTCACAGGTTTGGGCATTTGGACCTGATTTAAGTTGGATTTGGCCGATCCAAATATTTCATTATTTGGGCATTCAATAAAAAAACTAATCATGGCCGGCATCAATTGTGTCAGGGAAAATTGGTATTACATGTAGAAGTCTTAGTATTGTCGGCTTTTGGGTGGTTAGTGCATATGCCAAGGTAATGTATGTAATTAATGAATTAACAATTGAAGAACATTATAATAACCCTCTAAAGTAAATTTGGCTCAGTGTAGTTAAATGTCAACAAATTTACGATTGCTATGCTTATCTAACAGCACTATGGTATTTAGTTTACTTTGCAACAATAAAGATGCAAATTCTTTTTATCTACCCTTTTTATAGATAAGCTTCACAATCAATGAATATGCAGATAAAAGGAGCTGCTTTCACCTGCAAGAGCAATGAAACAAGTAATAGGTAGGACAGATATGTAGGCTAATCATGTATGTTAGATGTGGTTATTTTCAGTGCTAATTGGTTCTATCTTGGCTAATGTTTACTGGGAATCAATTTGACAAGTGAGGTTGGTCCTACAACTGCAAAGCGGGAGAAATTGACTAATTTAGGTAAACTATATGCAGTATTTAGCAGAGTTGTGTTGACTTGTTCTCTTCAAATTTACTTTACCCTCTCTTACCAACTTATGCAGGTTCTGATATAAGTTAATTTGCACTTCTAGGATCCTACGAGAATTAACTAAAATGATATCTTTTCATCATGTCCCAGTCACTTTTATTTCAATCTGATGGGTCAGCTGAATTCCTTTGAACAATAGGTCTTAGTAGAACCTCTAATCATATAACTGAATTTCATGTTACCATTGAGCAGAGCCATGTGATCTTCAGGCAGCACTGTACCAGCTCTCTCTTGTCTGGATTATGTCATTTTCACTGTTTACAACCCATCAGGAAAGGATAGTGAATTAAGCAATCATTCAGCAATGTCAACTTATGAGAATGCTCCAGCTCTTCCTCCTCCCAAACCTTTGCCCATTTTGAATTTCCTAGCGACCACATCAGAACCATGCACAGAAGGGAAAGTAACTGAATTATTATGTGGAATATTGTCAGAATGATAACCAAATGACTGTTGTCGTTAAAACAAAATTTTGTTAAAAGGGTCAATACGCAAAATCTTCCATGAGTTGTAAAACATCTCATGTATGTTTCTGTATAGGTAAAGCCAATGTAGACCACATTGGCATTGGAAGATTAATTGATGTAGTATTTGTGAATTTATGGGTTTTACATGCCCATGCTATGATAGGAGCCAGGGATGCTCTCTGGGACTCTGGCCTAATATTGTGCCCATAACCAGCACACAAGGACTCTCCTCTTCACTTCGTATATTATAGACGTAGCACATAACCACAGAATACGAGATTCTGAGAAAGCAATATATAAAACACACATACATGTCAAGATATGTCTGTCAGAAACAAATATCCAAAGATGTGTTCTTTCTAAGAAACTTTCTCTAGGAACAAAATTTCACTGGCAGTTGTGGCAGTTGTAGAAAGATTCAAATCTTGCAAACTGTGCCAGCCTGCAGCTAATCTCTGTGAAAATCAATCCAAATATAATTTACATGATAAAAACATGAGGACAAGCAGTTTGCAGGCCTCAGTTTCAACAAGTTCAAGAACTCATAGAACTAACTTCTGATATGCAAGAATATATTTTCTACTTCTTATTTTCTACCATCTACCATTGAAAATTCCTTTAACTATCAATGTAGGTCACTTTTGTATGATCATCAAACTCCAAAAGTTCATTGCATCCCCACACATCAAGGCTTTCCCTTTGATCAGCAGATGGTCAAAAAATATTTTTTCAAGATACAGTGCACTACCATTGCTATGCCTCACTGTGCCAACATTTTTACCCAGCCAACAATAGAACTTTTAAGAAGCTCTCTATGTTCAAAACTGGGAAATGTACTATGAGCCATGTCTTCCACAAAATCAGTTGAGGAAAGGCTCAAGTGGATTGAGTGTGAGTGTGAGTGCAGCATTGGAAGAAAGAATTCCCCGGTATGCTATATTTCCAAGCATGCCCCTGTGCTGGATGCCCTCAAGAAGAACAAAAGGACCACGTACTTTAAATTGACTCTACCCAATACTGGGAATGAGCTCATAGTGGCAGTATGGACATCCGGGACTCCTGTGAAGCTCCTACTGCATGTGTGCACCATGGTTCAAGTATCCAAGCAAATGGGGATCAATGTGAGGTTTGCTGATGATAAGAAGGCTGTTAAAGGCATGATTCTTGAAGCAGATATTGTAAAAGGGGAGTATACCCAAGCGCACAAGTCTGAGAAGAAAAAGAACAATAGCAGCAAGGGGGATCATCTGTCCTAGATGTTGCCAAGGTGAGTCATGAAAAATCAGCAAAGGCTGAAGAATATTGCAAGGCTTGCCATCACCATAGAAGGAACTAAGGCATTCAAACTCTGTAGAAATCTCTTCTCTGACAATACCAGGCAGCCTTGGGAAAACATTGTCAAGGCTCAAGGGACCTATTCTCCTTGGGAAGATATCTATAGAGTAAAGCATGCTGAGACTCACACCAAAAATTGAAAATAATTCCTTCTGTGAGTTCATCACATATCATCTTCTCCATGTGTTCCAACATGATGCTGGTGAGGCCCTCAAGTATAATATCACAAATACAATGAAAAAACCAACTGTATCTGGATAGGTCAGTTTTTTGTCAGAGTTGAACTCTTTAGCAGCTACCTTGAGATTCCACCATGCCAGAACTACAGTCCAAAGGCTAATCACATCAAAAAGAAATTATTGCCCTTGGAACACTACTGCTACTGTCCAATTGTCTTGACTGTGTCTTGACCATATCCTGACCTTGTCTTGACAATGTCTTGACCCCAAAAAAGTCTTTGACTGGTGAGAAAACAATGATGTCACATCAAGGAATGGTCAAGACATGATTAAGACATCAGTCTTGGAACAGCTGAATTTCCATATTGATGTGAATTTATAGTTATATCCTGTGTTGTGGCCAGAACTACTGGGAAGCATATGAAGTTAATTAGATTTAGTTTCCCTGTACTGAGTTCCCCTTCACTGAGTCTTTTTTCAATTTCCATGTGATCTATTGCCATCTTTTTTATTTTGGAGGATATGTATTAGGTGATACTGGAAAATTTATCATTTATAATCTATCTACATCATGTATAGAATTTTTGGGCAAAAGATCATATGTAATCCATTGGGGGCAATCAATTTAATAGCTATTGGCATAAGTATTTTCTTAAAAAAAATGGTTGGGTATGATAAAATTAATATCTAGATGTATTAAAAATGCATATATCTAGTGCAAACCCTAAATTTAAGCCATTTTTTCATTTTATGACCCTCCCCTCATCTGTGTTTCATCTTCTTGATTGCACATTGAACTAATTGGAGCTTCATTTATTTGTTGCACATTTATACAGATTTGTGTGACTGCATTGTGGGATTGGAAGGAACTCTTCTGGAGTGCTTTCCCCCTTTGCTCATCCACCATCATGTTCATGCTTCAAATGTAATGACTACCTCCTCATCCACATCACATGTTATGAAAAAGTAGGGGTCACCTTCTTCATCATAGGGTACTTGTGTATCAGGACAATTGACAACCTCTCAAGGAGTATCAAGGCGTGAGATAAGCAAGTCAATTTTTTGATTGATTTCACAAGACAAGCCATATTTTTATCCACCAACTCGACTGTTGTCAGCTCGGAGAGCAGTCCTCAGCATTTCAAAAGACTTCAATGACTAATTTATCTCTGTCTTGAGATTTTCCATTTGTGTCATGTAGAGAACGGGAGCTCTGTGAACTGTGGGGTGTCTTGAGTCTTGTCTGACGGAAACCTCATGATAACATAACTTGCAAAAGGAATCAGTTCCGACCAGAATGGAGAAAGGCAGAGGGCATTGTCCTCATGAGTGTTTCATCCAACCAATTCCTGTGGAAAACAAAAGTTGCAACACAGACTTTGAAGAGTCAAAAAGTGTCTGTGCTGCAAAGCTCTGGCATTCTCACTGTATCCAATAATCAATCTTCTTTTGCCTCTTCTCCTTGTCAGACTCTCCACAATCGCTGAAGTCCCCCCAGCGAACCTTTTACCAAGCTGAACTCAACCACAAACTGAATGGCCGACATACTCATCACCAGCAGATTCATACCGCATGTACCAATTCATCACCCCAGGCATCTTCCAATTATCACATAAACAAATTGATGCAATGGGTGGCCCATTGACAAGCACACATGCTCGATGAGTAATGGAACCCTGTGAATTGAATGAGTTCCAAAATACTCTGGTTGAAGACCCAACTTGACAAATTCTTCACAATGTTCATCTGAGAATACAACCTCCTTCAAGACTACATTCATCCTCTAATACTGACTCGAACCATCAAAGACCTTACACTTTCTGTCAAGAATCTGAGGATGTCACATCACTATGCAAATGCAAGAACAGGACAAATTGCTGGATTCTCAGGTGCAGTGTAAAGATGTCACAAGTGATCAATGTGTTTGGTGCCCTCCTGGTCTCCCTTGCTTGGTCCAAGATACACAAGCAAAGCATCATCAAATGAGAGCTGGCAGCATTTTCAGCATGAGACACCATATTCCAGTCAAGCAACAAAAACAAATGAGCAGCAACATGCTCAGGATTTTGACTGCAAGCAAGAATAGATGGAAGCTTGATGTAAGCAGCAAATGGCATTGGATCCTTCCCTTCAATGATGTGGAGAACAAAAGCCTGCCTCTCTCTAGCCCCAGTTTGTTGGGTTCCCTTCATGTACAAGGCAATTTGCTGCCACAATTGTCTTGAAGCTGGTGTCCCATCCTTTTCAACTCCACACTCAGTAAAAAGAGGCAAGGGCAGAACAAGCAGCAGAAAAGAAATCAGCACCCAGACAAATTGTCACTGTTGATGTCACAACTGTAGTGACTTCTTCTTATGCTGCTGAGGAGGTTTGGGGGCTTCTTGTGACAACACTTTTTTAAAATGATTTCAAGAAGCCAGCAAAGCAATTGAAGGTAAAGTTGTCAAAGTTGATGGGGAAAGCTAAAGGATCTTGAGAGT
>JALLPD010001913.1:0-11063 GCA_036940065.1 Cyclotella cf. meneghiniana | reverse complement strand
CTGGGTTTGATTCCCAGGCCAGATTGCCTGTTTCAGGCCAGTGTGATTCATGGCCCATGTCATGATCAGGTTGCAAGATGCAGGTTGAAAGTCAATGCACCCAAGTCTTCATTCTGTGCTATAGAAACAGGATATTTGGGGTATATACTAATAAAAGACAACATTAAACCCCAGCCAAGTAAAGTAAAGCCAAATCCTTACATTGATGCTGCCACAGAGTGTAAAGAACTTCAAACTTTGTAGATTTTTACGCATGGTATACTACAGAGATCTCTGGGCGAAAACAAAGTAAAATGCTTACCCCACTCACTGATTTAATTGGTGAATATGGACACACTAAAGTCACTAGGGCTGAGTAAACAAAGAAAATGACATGGCATTGGGATGATATTCATCAAAAAGTATTTGGCAACATAAAGACATTCATTGCAAAAGACGTTATCTTGGCATGCCCAAATTATACTCAGGGATTTTAGATTCATACAGACAGCTCCAAGCTGCAACTGGAAGTTGTGATTACTAAAATAATATACCGCTGGAGTTCTTCAGTTGAAAACTGAGTAAGACACAGCAAAAATATTGTGTGATCAAACAAGAGCCACTAGCAATAGTTGGAACATTTAAAGAGTTCAAAGGTGTGCTATGGGGACAAAAAATAACAGTCTTTACATACCATAAATCTAATGCAGGATGCTCTAGGTCTGACCTCCAATTGAGTGTATCACTTGAGATTACTCGTAGAAGAATATGGCCCCACCATTGTATACATCAAGGAAATCCACAATACAGTTGCAGATGCCACTGCACGATTGGATTATGGTCCAGTCAAGGATGACAAGAAAATTGAATGAACTTTACCAAATGTTGGTGTCATAGCACAAAGAAAAAGGGTAGATTGATGACAAATAACAAAGAAGCCATGAACCTTATATTTGTCAATCACAATAAAGAGGATGCAATCTTTTCCCTTACTACTATATAGATAGTGGAATCACAAAATAGAGATCCTGACCTAAAAACAAATGCTGAAAAGGAAGGTTATTCCATTCAGCTGGTCAAAGATACAAAAGTACTTTGTAAGGATGACAAAATGGTCATTCCAAAGGACTTACAGTATAGAGCAGTAGCATGGTATCACCACTACTTGCAGCATCTGAGAACAAAACATCTTGAAGAAACTCTTTGTATGTCATTGTATTCGAAAGGTATGCGAACTACTGCCCGATCACATGTCAAAAAGTGTCATAGTTGCCAGATGAACAAACAATGGCAGCAAAAATATGGGAAACTGCCAGCAAAAATTGAAATCACCAACGATGGGAGAAGTTATACATGGATCTTATTGGACCATACACCCTCAAGGATAAGGGTGGGATACAAATTGATTTAATGCGCAACACCATGATTGACCCAGCAAAAAATGGGTTTGAGATTGTGGAATTTCCAGTATCACAGCTACTAGAGTGTGGTATTCCTACAGGTACAAAGAGGCAACTGGCATAGGCACACATAAACAACAACAAAAAGAAACCTACTTTGATAAATCATCAGCAACAGTAGGCCATCTAGCAAATAGGATCTGGTTTAGTTGATACCCACATAGCTGATATATTATATACAACTAACGCAGTGAATTTAAACTTTACTTTGAAATCTTATGTGAAACATATGGTTTAACGAGTATGCCAACCAGTGTCAAGAACCCTCAAGCAAATGCAATACTTGAGCATGTGCATCAAACATTCATGGGGATGCCACACACTGCTGAAATTGACATGACAAATAATAAAAGAAGGAAACATGGTTGATTTCCTCACAAATGATGCATAGGCCGTTCACTCTACCTATCACACAGTACTAAAAGCCTTACTAGGTGCTGCTATATTTGGAAGAGACATGATGTTTGATACGTCTTGGAAGAAAATAGGAGGAAATAGGCAATGCTAAACAGCCCACTTCACAGCACATGAAAACAATGGCTGTGTTGAGTGGTACTATCAACCTGGTGATAAGAACTGTTGCAAAAAGATGGAAGATGGCATTCTCTGCATAACAGAAAGCCAGTATGAAAGTGATCCTTCAACAATAAGGTCAATTCATATCAATGGCATGATTAGGGTTCAACATGGAACAAAACCAGAACAATTAATCATAATAGGACTAGGAGAGATACACTATACTTTACATCAGCTAAAGTTGAATGGTTACAATATCCCCACTCTTCAACCAACACTTACGATTGGTACAATGCTCATGAGCATTTTTCCTCACTGAGTTTTTGTGTGTGCATTGACACCCAATCACTACATTTGTGGGGGTGAGTGCCATGCACCAAGGATGTACATAAGGATTATATACCAAGGGCCATAGATGTGAGTCAGGGATATACAAAAGAATTGTATACCAAGGGCCATATGAGTCAAGGATACATATAAGGATTGTATACCAAGGACCATATCAAAAACCAAATGTTTAGCAGCAGAAGTACAAGAGCAGTGCATCACTGACATCATGCCAAGTGCATCATCTGTCAACTAGAAGCCCAGTCAGATTATTCTGACAACTTGACAAATTTTGTCATAGACAAAAAGCCCAGCTAGACACTTTTGACAGAATACATCATGAATAAGAATACCTGCAAGTGTTGAAAAGAATCTAAAACCAATTCTTAAGTATTGAATATGATAATACGTGGTGACACCAAGAGGGCTGATTACAATCAATCCTCATTTTAGAGTTGTAGATTATGCTTGCAAATTTAAAAAGCAATCAATTACTACATCTGTCCAACTACCACTACTTGATGAAATTCTTAAACATTTTTTGGCTCAGGACATGTGGTTCTCTTAAGAAGGTATTTTCAGAATATTTCAATGTTTTATGTTTTATCCTTAGGTTTTCTGAAGCCTTTAGAGAATCTCATAGTCTGTTATAAATAGTATACTTTTATATGTCTATTTCTGTAAATCAATAAGTTGACTGGGATTTCACTCAGGTAATCACTAGTTTGATATTTATCATGTATCAAGCGTACTACAGTAAAAAATCATTAATTCAATATGATAGCTAATGAGGATATGTAGACTAGAAGATAAAAAGAACCGTGCTTCTTCCTTTATCTGAAGAATCCATCTTGAGATCTGCACTCTCATCTTTGCACAGCAACATGATTGTTGCCCTTGCCGACCATCCCTTCCCCAAGTTCTGCCACAGCACTTGCCATGATACTCCCTCTTTCTCAATTGATCATCAAGCTCACTATTAACCACCTACATTGCTTTCATCATTGCACTAAATAAGGGTAAAGAGCAAAGTCTGCTTAAATCATGGACTGGTTATCTCTGCACATGATTGCACACTGATATGTTTTCTTTGTTTTGAATCATGCACAGATTTCTTGCCTTTTTTAAGTTAGCTCTTGCTCCATTTCATAACAACACAGGAGAGTGTCTTTTTCCTGGGCACATGTGGATGAATATGTCCCCATATTGATTGAAATGAGGCACAAATTTGATGGAAGATAATGGATGGGTTATTCATTTGGATTTTTTTGTTGAATAATATTGTGATTTATGTTCAATCTTCATCTATGTGATCTGCTCTCTTCTTCTGCTGCATTAAAAAACTGACCAAAGATATCCTAGTCAAAATCTTAAGATGAGTTTCCTTTGTTTGCATTGTGATTGCACTGTGATTGATCCATTCTAATTCTTGATAAATGCTCTCTGTATTGTTCAGTTTTTGACCTTGTCTATGTGTTGGCAAATTTGCTATTTCATATTTTCCTGTAACATTCATCCAGAGTCACATCCTACTAACTTTGCCATAATCTCCCAGCATACAGTTCCATTTGTCCTACCTGAGACATCCCCAATCTCCTCTTCAAAATTTTGGAGAACTGTTGTCAGTTGCCCTGTGCCATCTTTGCACAGCCGGAGGGGAGTAGTGAGAAAAATTTACAGCATTCTCATCATTCATAAGAACTTCACGTCCATTTAAGATTGCTTGTTTCAGAAATTGATGGTTTGGAGTCTAGATTTTCCTTTCTTCTCATAGGAAGTGGTCAGTGTTGTGTCTGTGTCTGATCTGTGTCTCCTCTTGTTTGTGCCATTTCCATTGATTTGTGCTACCATACAAGCTTTTACAGGACTAACACAAGCTGCAGATGTGTGAATTGGGCTTTTAATTAGAGAAAAGTTCCTTTATGGATACATCAAGATAACATACTGTTCTGTTTATTGCCAAATTATTTACATAGGAGATTTTTCTCAACTCTGTCTAAAAATCTTTCTTCTTCTCTAGCTGATTAATTTGTTACATGCAATAGCTTCTTCTTGCCACAGTAAGTGGAATTGCTTCTCATTTCCTTTCTTCAGGTAAGTCATTAATGGACTGATTTTGCTCTTTTTATTAAGTGCCCAATCTTGTGATCCCAATCAGGCAGGTGGAATTATTTGTTGTGTTTCTTTGTTTTCTGTGTCCACATTGAATTGTCTTTGCTTGATTGCATGTTTACAAACAATAGCAAGAGACAGGGACTGCCATAACAATTTTGCTGTTATGCATATGTATCTAATCATGCTGAGTCCAAAGTTCATCAAGGAGAGACTGTCCGTGTCCTATTGTCAACTGTGAATCCATTTTAACCCTATTCTCACTAAATTCTTTTATCCATGCATTTCATAAAGATCAGTAGGTTTACCTGGAGGATTCTTCCCAACAACAACAAGAACCTCGGCAAAAGAGGTTGTGGTGGCTCATTTATTTTTGTATGAAGCTATCAAACAGACTAACAAAGTCAGTAGAGAAGGGAGAGATTGGCAACGTTCATGCAAATTCAAACATGGCTGTGAAGGTTTTGTAAATGTTGAATAAAATAGACATAGATTCAATTATTCTCATTCCAACCAACCATCAACGATTGTAAAAAATATCGTTCATGGGGGGGAAGTGTCGTGTTGTTGTCATGAGGATGGAGACCAACACCGCGGGAAATAGGAAAACCATAGATGGAAAAAGATTTCTTTGAAAGAACAATGCGACTCTAAAATATTTAACGGATTTTGACTCCACGTCAGTGGACACGTCACTGTAAAATTGACTACGGTATGGAATTTAGTTCAATATCATAATATAAAGAGAGAAGTCCTCCACGATCGAAGGCTCTGTTTTTTAACACATAATTGCTACGACATCCAACACGTGTCATGCAAGGAACAAAAAATTTATTACGATGAGGCGTACTATTATATGTAAATAAGTATCCTTTATCTTGTGTACATCAGTACAGCATTGTATTGTACCGCAGGAACACGCAAACAAACACATAATACAAAACTTGCCATCTCAGACAGAGTCAGACAGTTCCAGACAGTTGCCACATCACAAGAGAAACATTCAATTCGGTTCTGATTCAGCTCAACTTTAGTGACATCGACTGAGAAGTGAATCAGCGCCACACACCGAAAACATGGTCATAAAACCAACTCCATTAAAACGAAATAAGATTGCCGCTTCTTCTTCAGTCTCTCGACAAAGGAACATCTCTTCACGTGCAACTCACAATGTGCAGTGGCAATGTTAGCATGCCGAGCCAAATGGTAGACAGAGACCGCAAACGGAAAGTTTCAAGTCATACTCATGAATCGTATCAAAACATCATTATCCCTCCACGCTTCACCAGCGCCAAGATTCTGAGAATAAGTCCTCCTTCGCCTTCTCGTAGCGAGGGGCAGTCCGCATCGTTTGAGTTCATCCCGCAAGAAATATTCTGTACAATAGTTGCTTACTTGGGACCGACGTCGACGTCTCTATGCGTTCTCTCACAAATTAGTCGAAGTCACAACGCCATAATGAAGACAATTGGTGATGTCATGCTTCCTGAGGCAAAGACTCGTTTTCGAGTACCTCTCGCCCCAATGGCAGATTGTGAGTCGTCCATCTCTCTCTTTGTGCGCCACGCCAGAGCTGCTAAAGAAGTACATGACTACCTCAATGTTTTGGAGAAAACTCTTGCTAAAGACTTCTCCACATTCGATTCGAGCAAGGATGATGCGTTATCAAAATCCGACAACACCGTCACACGATGCGAAGTTGACCAGGCACTCGACATTGCGCTCTGTCTCCTGGACTCAAATCAACGGTATTGTCATCTCAGCTATCAGTCCAATGTAAAACTCTTCAACTCTGCTTCGAAAATAGCTGCGAGTGCTGCAACCACTGCGTTGGAATGGAAAGTGTCAAAACTTGGTGCTCTCATTGGTGCGAAAGCCTACAAGTATGCGAAGGCGATGTTCTGTGACTCAGTAGAGGATTTCTTTACCACTCCATACCAGGTTACTGATGAATACCACGACGGAGAGGATGATACTAGTTTAGGTTCTGATCATTCAGACGATGAATATGTTCTATTAGATAAAGCATGCGCTGTGATGCAGCTAACAGTGTCGAGAGACATTGAGATTGCGCGACAGATTCAGCAGGCCTCTGGAGGTGTTCCTGCCAGGAGTAAACTATCTGTAATATAACGAGCTGCGTAATGTTCCTTCTTGTTTCGCATTTGAACCTTTAGGTTTTCTGTATTTATTTTAGTATTGCCAACAACATTGCACAAGAATAAGGTAGAACCCTCGTGCATCGTCGGACACAATAGTTGTGAAATGTCAATGCATTGGAGTCCGAGGACTCCTATGTGTGCTAACCCGTTAACTAGATCGGTTTTAGGTGTGCCAGGGATGTCTAAAGTAATAGCGAGTTTGACTCCATAATTACATCCTGTGTACATGTGTTGTCTCCAGATATTCATCGACCGAAACAACAGACATGAAAGTGAACCGAACCAGCGAAGCATGCAGGAAAATTTTAGCCCTCTTTGATCTCGGGCCGAGCAACACCCGACGCGTCAACAGGACTCAGCAAGTTTGAAATCCAGTTACCGATACTAGGCCCCTGACTGGCAGCCTGACCCTTCATCGCCACTTGAATCGGATCGTCAGGATAAACCTTCAAGTTGAAACCATACTCAAACTCCATCTCCATTCCTTTCAATTTGGGATACGCTCGAACGATGGCCTCCTTTAAACCCTTCTCATTCGCGAACACTGCATCGGATACCTGCGATCCACGGGGCACAGCAATGCTTCCGACGGGAAGCCAAGATTTGTCGTCCGAGCCAAATTGTCGCACAAAGATGCGGTATTCCTGACCTCCAGTTGCGGCAATCTCGTCATATTTTGAAGCCTTTTCCTCTCGATCGATTTGTCCTTTCGATTTCTTTCTTGGCTCCGGCGGTGGGGTGCCGAATCCTTTCGTTGCGTGGAGTTGCGTGGATCGTTGAATCAACTTGTCGGAAGGAACAAAGGCATTCGTGTCGACGGAGAGAGTGGATATAAGAGTGGGAAAGATAATGCAGACTGCTTTCATTTTAACAGAGCAGGCGATATTTTGTCCGATATTGTGTCGCGTTCTTCAATTTTGACGGCATCTACCTATTTTTCAGGTGTACCATACAATGTGGTAAAAAGTGACTCAATAGAAAATCACACGTTGTTTTGCGGGCGGGTACAATCGCATGCAGCTTTTATGAATGTCCGTGTTAGTCCGCTAGGGTGCAAAACTACCTTTGATATAAATAATAAACTAGGTTATTTATTCTTAATCATATATTGTTATTGGGTATGGGAACATTCAACATAAAACAATCTAAAGGTAATTTTAAAAGATTGCCGTACGTCACACCACAGCAACATCATCTGTCAGCAATCTCCGCTGTGTCAGGCAAGGTCAGGCAACATGCTGTAGTATGGTATTGTATGATACAATACTGCATGATATCATACGATACCTAACATGCGGGCAAGGTGGTGACACTCGATTCGAGCCAATCACATGCTTTGGGTATGGTATGGTAACATCCTATTGTACCAACACCAACATAAACGAGAAACTCTCCTTCACTCTTTTTCCAAGGTGAACGGCAAAGGCGTTGTTAGGTAATCAAATTTTACATATCTCAAACAAGCTGCTATTGAAAGTTTCAGATGGAGCGGAGACCCTATTTTGTATCTGGTGTAGCGCTGTGATGTCGACTTGTAATGTAGTGTCTCAAAACAACACTTTATGTCTCTCTTACTCTCCATCTTCCCCGCCTTCCCTTACCTCGACGCCTCGACGATCCGACCGCAGATCCATAAAGCTAAAATGAAATTCGGCATTTTCGCAACACTTCTATTCATCGCAGGAGCGGAAGCGTTCTCACCTGGTGTGAGAAACGTTCAGTCCACGGGTAAGTTTTGATGTTTTACGTGATGAGAGTTAACGTATCCATGCTTCTCTTGTTGTGTCGAAGTACGTCATGTCGCTACAGGAAGTTGTGTAAAGAGCGGAATTCGTCCGTTTTCGGAATGCAATCTTCCAGTGTAAACCAGAAGTGATTTCTTCGAACTCATAGAGCTCACTCGCTACGAGCAAGGTTTCGCTTCCTCGTCGGTTTAAAAGATGTTTCATGTTGAAAATTGAGTTCTCGCCATCCTGAACTGTAGCAAATCAATATTGGGAAAAAGTGAACTTGGAGCATCGCAAGAAGGAATAGAGCGAGAATTTTTTGAAGAGCTTGTCTTTTTCGCAACAGATGGTTTTCCGTATTGCACCGTATTGATCGGGCATTCTCTGTATTCGATATTGTTTTGTCCCGACTCGAGAGCGCACAAGAAGTCGCTTACTCACATATGTTATCTCTATCTTGCAGCTCTCAATGCTGAGAATAGAAACACGTCTACTCGTACAGAATTCATCAAGCAATCTGTGGCAACTCTTGCTGCATCATTTGCCTTCCTCCCGGGGCAGGCTAACGCTGCCAAGTACGGAGGTTTTGGAGCAGGCAGTCCTGAGGTAATTGATCCCAAAGATGCCATCGTTGATGCAGATATTCTCAAGTCCGACTCTGTTCAAAAGGGACTCGCTGCTGTGCGCCAGTACAAACAGTCCGTCATTGACATGAAAGCCACTCTAGCTTCTGATTCACAAGCAGATATTGGCCCAAAAATTCGTAAGGATTTTGACTTTTCGGTTCTCCGTACGGATTTGAATGCTATCAATGCCGCGCTAGATGAAGACACCCAACGTGGCACCGATCGCATTGTGAGGGCGATTTTGCAGGACATAACTGAATTGGAAGTTTCACAGAAGCAGAAGCCAGGCGTGCCCAGATCGGAAACTCGTTTGAAGAATGTGTGTGGAAAGCTTGACAAGTTGGAGAAGTCATTTGACGACTACCTTGCATTTGCCAATTAAGAGGGATTGTTTGTTTCGATGACAATATGCGCAGGGTGATACGGCTCCGTCTAGGACTGGGCTCTACATTCGCTCATCCATATTGGGCAAAGAAAACTTTAAAAGTTAATGATCCGAACAATGAAACTATTGTTGATGTTTTCCCCGCTGACTTCAGTGGTGTCGTTTGTCAATATAGTCGAAATGTCCGTTTTTTCTCATCTGTTCGAGGGTGCTGGTTGACGTCAGTAAACGTAACTTTCTTTTCGCCAAAGGAGTCCACCATCTTGAATTCGTAATTACTCAGGTATATACAATGAACTTATTTTTAACCATTGATATTACAACCGCACATCAAATTACACCTTTAAGTCCATTTCTCTACACGCAAAGACTTGACATCGCATGTACGTGACAAGGGCATAGATGCTAAGCATGACATGAGGCACAGTTCAATGTGGACCACCATAACGAGAAAATATAATAAATATAACTATACAGCTCATAACCATGACAATTTATGTTCATTAAATTGTGAACCGTAAGAACCCCATACAGAGTGTTGGGTTGAAGAATTCCCACCAAGCTGGTTTCAATCATAGGAAAAGTGACCGACAGGTCAACTAATAAGGGGTGCGAAACTCGTGGAACCTCTTGAACTTCTTTCTCGCGGTCGGCGTCAATATGTGAAGAAGCTTCATGTAGAAGATACTAAGCGTTTTTACAACTATTTACCAGGTGAATTCGGCGACATTAGGATAGGGAACAAGGTAAGGGAATTCGGTACCACCAAGCGCTGATTGGGTAGCAAGACCTCCGAAGGCCATCATGGCAGCTCGTCCGTTTGTGAGCTCCTTAAGCTTCATATCATCACTGTTATTTTTGTTGAATCCAAGAGGATCAAAGCCATATTCACCGGCTTCGCGATCGCTCAATCCTTTTGACACCTCAACAAGGACCGCACCTGAGCAGATTTCGATCAAACCAGCAAGAGAGAGCATGACCCACATAGATCCATTCTCTACCATGATGTCATGTGCAGAGAAAGAGTTGGGTACACTGGTGTAAGGAGCGCCAGCACCGGGGAAGCGGACACCGAAATCGGTGGCGAGCCATCCTGCGAAGGCAAGCATGGCAATACGTCCGTGCTTGAGCTCAGACTCACGCATCCAATAGAGCGTTGGGAGACCCTTGGTCTCCTCCCACGAAGGAGGCTGAATGAATCCAGCGAAGTTCTTGTCAATAGAGGAAAGGTAGAAGGGATCAAAACCAACATCACCAACGTAGGATCCGTCAAGGTTGATAGGACGAGGGAGGAATGGCATGGACTTGGATCGCTGTGTCTTGTCGACCATCTTATTCCACATGCGCTCAGGCATAGCATCGAGAGAAGTCTTAACAGCTTCTTGTTGGGCAGGGGCGAAGGCGGCGGCAGAGCCAGCAAGGAGAGAGGCGACGGCAAGCTTCATCATGGTTGATGCTATAGTATTCAATGAAGTTTATTACCACTATCGTGTCGCCGCGATAGGAAGTAGTAGGGTGCATAGGACGATAAGATGAAAAAGTTTTCGATTACAGCAATCTCGTGCAAGCAATACTGTGCTGGGGGCAACGGTATCTTTTGACCGACGTTGATACGAAAGATCGGTCTCGAAGAATAATTCAACATGAGTTTGACTCGACTAAACATTGTCATCGAACCCCACACCTGTAGAAAGGGAACCATGAAAATCATACAAAATCCCGTAACTTCTTACTAGGCATCATACAAAAATTGTATGATTTTCCTCTCT
>JALLPD010001912.1:0-11066 GCA_036940065.1 Cyclotella cf. meneghiniana | reverse complement strand
AGGAATAATACGCCATGTCCATAATGCTTCAAAATCCAGTCAATGCGTCAAAGTCAATTCTATTTGTATCATCCAGGGATCATTCGGTTCCCGTAAAATTACCCGAGAAAGGATCAGGACAGAGCTCTAAAAGTCCCCCCTACCAACATTTTTTTCTCGCAACCCCACCACGGGCCACATGCGCCATCAACATGACAATAATATCGGCAAGTGTGAACCTCAATCTTAAACTGATGATAAACCATTTAACTCATTATCACCCTCTTCCATCCATCCATCCGTGAAACTCCGTGAAGTAGACTATCAAAATCGTCCTCTATTACTGCGAGATATCATGAGCAAACTGCAGATCCGCCGCCTTGGCGATCCATCCAACACGTCGGCAACGTTGCTCACCCTCCCCAATTCGGACTTTCCCCGTGCCAATGAGTCCTCGTCGACTATCCTGAGCAGCACCAATGGATCAGATGCCAACGTTGAAGAAGATGATCGCCTTGTACTCCTCAATCTCCCTTCCAGGAAAGATCGCGGTGTTACGATTGATGACTTGACTCGGGGGCAAATTGTATACATCTTGGGAGACACGTCTGAGCATGATATTGATCATAGCAGCGGTGCAAATGGACACACCGGTATGGACGACGATGCGCATAGTAAGGAAGGCAATATACATGTCCCTGTTCCAGCTCGCTTGATTTTCGAAGGAACAATTGGAAACGGGAACACACAGAATTACGAAGGAAAAACCGTAGAGTTGATGAGGGTCGAAACTTCCAATACTTACATCCTTGTTCCGCCCATGCCTGTTGCAGAGAACGATTCTAATCCGGAAGAAAACAACAAGACTGAGAACAGCTCGAACAAACGACAAAAAATGTATGGCGGTCAAAGCACCTCCACCACCACAAAACTGACAACCATGCCAGCTCGTTCGGTCGGACTCGTTCCCGGAGAAGAAGCCCCCGCCTGCTTCTTCCTCGAACCCATACATCTAAAACCAGGCCACTACGCGTCTAAACTGCGATGGGCATTGAGTCGTTGGGTGTATGATCCATTGGATCATCCTAAGGAAGCGAAATTCGGTTACAATCTTGGCGAGTTGGCTCACATTTGTCGGACTTCTGAGACAGAAATCGGGTATGCCTTGTGCCATCGTGTGTTTGGAGCAGAGGATGCATTAGTTGTTCCTATTAGAACTGAAACGAGCTCTGATTTAGAGGGGGATAGCAGGCGGTACGGCATTCTCTCAGATGAAGGAAGACAAACAGTCTCAATGGCAATTTTATCAGCCCTGCTCGAAAGTGATGTAGATTTGGCTTGGCACTTCTCTGAAGAGAGCACGTCAAAAGAGGGAATGGACTTACCCACGCTGCTTAAAGATGTACGCACACATTGGCACAACCTAGAAGAGGATGGCGTCATACCCTCCCAGGGTTCCCAAAGGAATGCTAAAATGCTATCAGATTCTCGACAAGAAAGCCAAAGCGATTCTCAATCTCAATTCTATAGTCCTTCTCAGTTTGCGGTGTTGAGAAACAGCCAAAATGAAGAAGTTCCATTGTCCGATGAAGTTGTTTGGCATTGTCTACGCCCCATGGTTCGTTACACCGGCAGCAGCCACAAAGACTCCATGCCGAACACGATATGGCTTATTCCCGATGAAGTCGCTAAGCTAGCAGCACAGAATGTCTTCTTGCGGGGGGGAAATTCAGAGGGTTTGGGTGAAGATGAATTCATGGAAGCTTGGAATTTGCGCATGCCTTCCATCTCCAGGTATGAGCCCCGCGTAGATTTGTTACGAGGGATTGCTTTATCAGACGTTGCTGCAAGCAAAGAAGATGGAGGTTTGCATCTCAAACAAAGGGTGTGGCGCTATTTTCCTGAGGCGGGGCTTCCACTTGTGCTATCTCTCAGGGTTAAATCCATGTTTGCAATGCGCAGTGTGTGGACTTTGGATGAGGCCACGCCCTACCTTCATAAATTTGTTGAAGGTGATGTAGAAGGAAAGGAGAAAAGGTCAAGTATTGATTTGGAGGCTGGGGTAAAAAGTGTCCTGGAAAAATATGCCAAGGCTGTGACTAATACGGAAAAAGACAAAGGTGGCGAAGACGCAATTTTGACAACGTATGTTCTCGTCTCGAACTGAAGAGCTTTTTGATGACCTTAGAGAGTACTGTAGCACAACAGTGCATTTTGGCCATGTGTTGACGTGCCCTTTCACGCCGAATCAGGGCACTGCCATCAGGACATGTTTGGTCCTCAAGTATAAACAGAGTGTTCATATCGGAGCAGTCATCCCTATATTATGCATCTTATACCATGACAATAAGTTTATATTCAGTAAGATACGAATAGATAATTATAAATCTTATGTTTTATGCAGCGATAACAGTCATTTCATAATCACACGCTCTACTATCTTGAGACAAAATCGACCGACTTCATGTTGTAGCTGACAAGAAGATGAAGTTCTGTCTTACATAATATTATGGTATGGTTCTTGGCATTCCAAACCCGTTGAATTCTGATACTAAAAAACTTTTCAATATTGTGTCCTCTCCAAAAAAACCAAGAGAGTCAAAGGGGGATCCGGCATCCCTTACCAGAATGTTCCTATTGAAGCAGTCATCGTACAAAATAATAGTTTTCATTCAAAATGACTTAAGGTGCGTCTTCTGATTCTTACCTACATACAAAGCTCAATGAACGTCATGTTATGTGCACTGCAAATGCAATGAGTAACTTCTATTCAATCAGCCTATGGTATTGTACCATACAATACTATTACGTTTCACCTGAGAAAAACAGTAAAACTCATTAGATATGGTACCTGGCATCCCAAACCTCTCCATCAACACATCCAAATGAGATGAATGGCACCTCGTACAGACTGTTCACATCAGAGCAATCATCAAATAATTTGGTCTCATGGATGAGTGTAAGCGTATATTCATCTAGTTAGTTGCAATCAATCTTATTGTGTACCGAATATAATGAGTTCGTAGACATTTGCCCTACTATTAGAAACACCGCCAGAAAAAACATACAACTGTACAACAGTTGGACTCCTGCATCAGATACTTGGTATTCCAAACCCATGGAATAATTAAGCCATCATCACCTGACGACACTGCATCCTCTCCATGCTATGTTTGGTTGATAAACCTCTCCGTCAAGAAATCTAAGGGAGACTAAGGATCCCATACAGATCGTGCATATCAGAGTCATCATCAAATAATATGGTCGTATAGAAAGAGTATAGTTGTATATTCAGCCCGTTAGTAACGAGTTGAGTTTAATGAACCTTATGTTATATGCGACAAATACAATGAGTCCGTAGTCAGTTCGCCTACTATTACGAAACACCGCGAGAAAGAGCAAACAATTTCATGGACCTGTACAACGGCAAGACTCCTCATTAGATACCTGACAGCCCAAACCCATTGAACCGAGACATCATCACCTGACGAGAATGCATCCTCTCCATGCTCTGTTTGATGAACCTCTCCGTCAAAACATCCAAGTTAGACGAAGGGGCTTGCCTCGACATTTGAGAGAACTCGGGCGAAATGGTACGCGGTAGACCATTCTCCTGAAACGTTTCCACTGCTTCCGCGATCACCCTACTTCGAGCCTGTTGGGCTTGCATCATGGCTATCAATGCATTCGAGTCTTGGAAGAGACCTAGTCGATTGCAGAGAATGCGTGAAGATTCGGTGGCGGACATGTGCTTGGAGAGGGATGCGTTGAGGAAGGCAATGCTTGATGCATTTGGAGCTTCGAGTTGTGAAATTTGGGGTAGGGGAAGAGAAGTGATGGCATGTGTCGGATCACATGGGAGATCGGAAGAGCGTCGNGAAGAGAAGTGATGGTATGTGTCGGATCACATGGGAGCAGGAGAGGTGGTAGACAATGGTGAGCGTCAGCGAGGGCGCCAAATGGTCCCAGCAGCGGGGAAGTTATCTTAGAGGCAGCCATTACCACCGGGCCGAAGGTAGCTGGCTTCTGGATCTTCAGACACTCCTCCCAATCTCCCTTTCGAAACTTGGGATGACCATAAACATCCAAACCGGGAAATTCTTTATCTTTCTCGCACTTGAATCCCCACTCGTCCAGCATCCTTGTGAAATTCAGGTAAGATGAAGTCGAAGGAGTCTCTCCAAAATGGATCGGAAGAACTTGAGATTCGAACTTGGAGGTATCGAGGACAACGAACCGACGTTCGTCCTTGAGAAATGTGATGAACTCAGAGTTTTGCGGGGTAGACAAGATCCCCATTAGAATGGCGGGGAAGGCTGGCGTGGAGCTGACGCTGGAGACGCGACGGTTTCGCTTTCCGAGTTTAGGTTTCTTGTTCGACTTGGCCGTGGATTGATTTGGGGCCACGGTCTCTTTGAGCGGTGATGGCTTGCTGAGGGGCAAGAAGTCATTCTTTGGAAGAACGTTAGCGTTCAAGCTGACACCCGCAGCGGCATCAGGAAGGTCTGGATTTAGCTGTGTCAACTCGGCTGGTACGGGCCGCTTCTTGGCAGGACGGGAGGAGGTTGGCTTGGCACCGCCGCAGGTCACTGCCACGTCATGACTCCGATGGGACAACGCCGCCGGCGCTGTTGGCGGCGCCAATGATGCAGCGTAGGAAGCGCATTGTTCATAAACGGAAGCTACGTCGGCTAGGGCAAGGAGGGCGTCAGGAGGAGACGTCATGGTAATCATGTCGGTAGTAATATATTATGATGTAATGCGATGTGGAAAGTTGGTTTGTTGTACGGGGCAATGAAGCTATGACTCTTAGTCTTTCGGAGAGGATGATGGTCATGATCATGTGCCGAGTCGGTAGTCGCTATTACGACTAGAACAAAGATCAAAACCGGCATGAGGAACATCACAGTAAGCAGCGTATGTGCCTTGCTCCGTATCGCTCTGAACCAATATCCTGGTACTGAATTGTATGAAACTCTCTTTTCATTGAACCATGCACAGCCACGTCGTGAATGACCGATAATGACTGTGACCACCACGCTTACTACTTATCATGCGACACAAATATAATCAACCGAGAATATATTAATAGGAATGTGGTACAATTCCTACTACACCCCAAAAGTTCAAAAAACTTGCCTGAAATGGTCCCAGGAAGAAATAATTACAAATTACATCATTTACTGAAGACCCGGGACCCACTTTCTTTTGACAACTATCAGGTTTTTAGAGCGTTTTCAATAAGCGGTTCATTAATCTACCTTTCACTCACAGAATCACTGCGTTGACAGACATTCGATGACCGGTGATGCAGTCGTTCAACGAGAGACTATCAGTCAGGCACTATCCCAACGAATTTTAGTCATCTTAATCAAGACGTCACAATTTCAATCTGTGACTCTGGATTTCTCCGGTGAACGACCTTGAAGTCAAGGAGCTTCTTTTCTGTGAATCCTCTCGTCACACGAAGTCGTCATTTTACTCACTATCCATTTTACGACAAAATCAAGACCTAGGATCGTCGTCGCAATGTTTCTTGATGTTTCATGGCCATCTAGTACCTGAGTTTCATGCAAACCTCTGTGTTCCTTGATTCATTTTGTAATTTAATTCCTCGGTGGCAACTGCTGATTTCAAGGACGTAATGCTTCGTTGGACACTGTCTTGTGTTTCTCACGCTTAGTCATGATTAATCTTTTTCCGTAGACATATAACTTAGCTCATGAAAAACGCTTAAAGATCTTCAAGGACTACTTCGGAAATCGTACTCCAATTTTAATTATCTAAGATGTCATACTAAACAGAAGTCTAGGGTTGAACTCTGTCGCCACCAAGCGCTCCGCATTGAACCGCAGCGTTCTGGTTCCAGGACACTGACAAAGAGATTTTACGTCATATTCGTCACTCCCTTTGACCAAGACAAAAATTAATGTCCAATGAGTAGAATGTCTTTTTGAACACGATAGTGACCTTCTTTCGGAAAGGGCACGATGTTGACGGAAGCACCACATTTAGCAAAAAAACAGGAAAATACTGGAGCCATCATAATATTCCTAGATCCTTAAAGACATATTTCCTATTTCTTTATTTTTTCTTTTCCCCTTATCTATCAACGCCCTAAACTGGAAGTCCTAAACAGCGTCCTACAACGAGTCCCTTGGGAGGGGGTCGGTACCCCCTCCCACGGGACTGAAGCATCCTAAACCTAAATTCCTAAATGACGTCATCACTACTTTAATGTACAATATCACTAAAAAGCACTGCCCTCGCAATACATCATGCTAATTTTATGCTATGGTACCATACATGACACAACCTTCATGATAGACACCACCCTCACTGTGTCCACCTCTATTGACACGACCGGCACGGCGCGACCACCCCTTGGAACAATGGCAAATGCCAGGGTGACTTCTTCCAGACAAGGAACAATATCTTTGTCGTCAAGAGATTCTGACGATTCATTGGCATCCAAATTCCTGCTAGTGTTGTTGTCTATGTAACTTGAGGCTGAGATCGTCCGCATTGTCAGTGATCTTGGCAATAAAATATGAGTGGCCAGCCAAAGTACACGGTACCTATCCTATTTTATAGATTTCGGACTATAGGAAAATAGGAAAATCATAAATTGGAATTTTAGGATGGCTCCGGTTAGGTACGGTAGTCAATGATATAACATACCCTCCCGAGCCCAGCTCATTTTTCTTACGAGTCCCGAAAAAATGTTACCCATGAGTACGCGAAGGGAAGAAAACACAGAACCACGATCCATTAATAAAAGAAACCAAGGAACCATCATCCATCATCAACGATCAATATAAACGCTCTGGGCAATCTATTGTCTTGGATGATCATGGTTGTTGGGCAGATTGCAAGACATCTCAATTGTGGACAATCACGGAGTTAAGCACTCTATTATTCCACATAATAAAACAGAGCAATTGTTAATGAGAAAGTCTTCATCCCATGGAAAACCTCACACTGTCAACTATCAATAAACCATCATCACAAAATTGATTCGCAATTGCGCAGAACTAACATCCTCGACAAGCCAATGATGTTCCACATCTCCTTTGCATCTAAAGTTTCGCAGAAACAAAGTTCCGGGCGCGTAGAAGAACGCTCAAACGAGCCGTCGCCTTGCCCGTACTCCCCACACCCCCAAAACAGAAATTCGAATAGTTACAGAGTAACATTGGCTTCCGAGTGCACACTGCACAATAGAACCCAAAGCATCAGCTCTAGCTGCAGATCATTGCCAGCCTTGATTTGTTACAGCGACACTGATGAGTCCGATGGTTCAGTAGATGAGATTGAGATTACTGATGAAACAATTTCACGCGCTGATGCCCATGCATTATCTATAGAAAACCTGAAGAAACTGGCGATCGCAAAATTTGGCAATGCATATGTGAGTCAGATAAAGCACAAATACATAACTGCACCACCGGGCGATGGTGGTATTACGCTTGAAATTAGGCACGGACTCGTTGTGGTCAAGAAAATCTCAATCCACAGCCCACTGTTTGGTATCCTTGATAAGTATGACATAATATCTACCATTGATGCAGTGGATCTGGACGGGTTCACCGCGAAAGAGGCGGAGGAGCTTTTAAGTAACAAGAGTAAACGGCAATACCATATTGTTTCTTTCCGTATTGATCGTGACGAAAGCGAAAATACGTCTCCTGAGAGCAGCATTGCGCCAGATGAAAATGACTTTAGCGTGCAAGGTGATATTGGGTTAATATGATTGTATGGTCGTTTGTCTAGGATTTACAATAACCAAGTCATATGCAGTTCTATCTGATGTCTTCAGCTGGTCTAGTTGAAGAGACTTTTAGAGTTGAAGCTGCTCTCGCTCCAGCATAGTTCAGACGGGTGTAACCTGCTGAACTGTATTTTCCAGCATTTACAATTACGCCGCCAGTTGACGAGGTTGGCAACACATTGTCAGGATCAGAGTGGCAGCCATACGGATCCTTATTGCGTAATTTGCGACCTTTTTTGCCCCACTTCTAATGGTGAAAATTTAGTGATATCAATCGTGAGAAAGAAGGGAAAATATCATATACCAGAACAACCCAAGATGTCATGAGCTCACCTTGATAGACTTGTGTGCTTTGCCTCTTTTCTGACCATTAACACCATTGCCACCTCCGATGTCTATTTCCTCTAGAATGTCATCGAAGTTGCAATCGACGTCTGTCGTTTGGGCGACTATGGCCGTGTCGGCTTCCAATGATTGTAGCTTCTGAAGTTTCTTAGCGTTTTTCGTATTTCTGATTGCAGTCAACAGAGTTTCGTGCTGGTATTCGTTATCGTTTATATTAAAAGAGGTATCTTCAAGAGGTGGGGGTGAATGACAGTATAGAAGCTTTCCTTCGCTGTAATCCTTTACAACTACTCTCGATGCACGTTGATAGTCCGGGACGCCACTTCACAATTTGAGACAAAACGAGGATGCGTTGAGAATCAGAGCAAACACAACGTAATGAAGGAAGGGATCAATGGCAGCGTACCTAGCAGGAGCAATTATACTCCTAGCAATGCAGTATGTACCTAACAGCTCCTCTGCTGTTGGAGGAGGTAAGGGTTTCCCATGAAGACCTTTTTCTCTTAACTCGTGCTCAGAAGGCTCGGGTAAAATAATTCCATAGTGAGCATTCAAGACCTCCCTTGGAACTCTCTTACAAATCAAAGAAACTACAGGCCAGTGATCTCGCATTTGTGCAATGGGGAATACACCTGCAGCGATTAAGTCCGCCGTTGAGGAGACAAAGCTGGGAAACACTAGACCAGGACAATCGCAGAGCATCATATCTGAACGGTCTGGTATGAGGAGCGTTTGAAAGTGTTTAGTTTTGCCTGGCTGAGCAGCAACGCCCACTCGGACAGCACCATGGATGTTTTTCGAGCTACCAACCAAGACGTTAATCACCGATGATTTGCCAACTATAGAAAACGAACGTAGGAATGAATTGAATGAGATCCAACGTTATCAAATGGATAATTGTCTCGTTAAGTGACAAAGTAGAACTTACCATTGGGAAATCCCACCATGCCATATTGAATTCTGTTATCGTATTTTTCCTCAGGGACACCGCCGTGACTCTCAGCGAAGGAAACAAGAGCATCGATGAGCTCTTCTCGTGTCAAGGGGCGTGTTGTGCCAAGAGCATCCCGATGTAATTGTTCGCATACTTCATTTTTTTCAAGTGATGGTGTATAATTAAAGTGCTCTTCATTGGTCTTTCGGTCCACATGAATCTCAGATTCGCTGTGTTCATCGTCAGACACAATCTTGTTGTCTTCCTCTTGAAAGTCCCCTCTCCTCAAAGTAGAAGCTGCTTTGTCGATCTTCTTCTGCTCTTCGTATGCAGAAAAAAACAAATGATCAATACCTTTCTTTGTAAAATAATGACTCCATGCCTTTCTTTGGCGCTCTGTCAAGTAGTCACTTTTGTTAATAACAATCAACATTGGTTTCCCCAATTCATCCATGGCATATTTTCTTAGATCATCCGAGAGATAAAACAGTGGATTACGGGCATCGACTATTTGCAAAACAACAGAGGATCTCTCCAATACTCGCCATAGTTGTCTCCAAACATGTAAGTTCTTTTCATATGGCGTTACAGAAGCTCCACCGACGCCTCCTCCATGCGCCGCAAAAGCTAACGCGGCAATCTCTTCTTCCTTTCTTGCCAAACCACGTCGCCATTCGTAAAAGTATTCGTTCTCAAGTGCCTCTAGTTCTTCGGGAGTTGTTACCCCTGGTGTCCAGGGTGGTCGTCTGGGTACACTGAGTTCATGGAAAGCAAATTTGTCTCGCACGGCACTCGCGGAAGCGCGAGATTCTTCGCGGTCATGGAAGGTAACGGTTGGTTGGCGTTCTGGAACAAATTCATGTGCAACTGAGTCTAAATTGAGGAACCTGCGAGCACGAGCCGAGCAAACAAAAATTTGAGATAGAGTACACTTTGCAACATAAGAAAACATTGTCCCTGACTTACTGCTCCCTCTCAGACTGAAAGTCTTTGTTCGCCAGTTGAGCCTGAAATAAAAAATCGGATAGATCGTCCATTTCCAACACTGACTTCATTTTCGTCCCCTCCGGTGGATTTTCTATGCCTATAGATTGGGCACCAGTAGAAATCATACCTTGCCCATGAGCGGATGATCCATTCGTCTTGGGCACGAATCTTTTGACTTGTGCCCTGTCGGATGAAACGAATCACGTCAGATGATGGCACAACGGAATTATGAATTGAAATTAAACAAGAACAAACTGCTTTTGGCTGCCGATCTCAAAGATTATACTTCCATGTGACTTATCACAATCAAGCATGTACGCAACGGTTTTTCGTCATGGCCAAATATGCATTCAGTCTCACACCATCCACAGTTTAGGCAGGAGCAACACGCAGACAACGTAGAAGTAAGATCGTCAGAACCACAGGAAAGGAAACATCACTAATTGTTCAGAAATGTTTGAAAAGTAAAGTATAGATTTTCCTCATTCGATCTTATTGAAACCCGTCCATGACATGAAATTCAGATCAAATATCTGTAACCAAAATCCACAGAAGCAAACGCACCGCTGCAACGCTTTTCCCAGTCCAGCAGCTCTCATTTCCTTCTTTGGCTTGCCCTTTCGGGATGTACCTTGATTACGCGGCATGGCAGAGAGGATGTTAGAGATGCCTGAAATAACCGATAAATATCGCGGGGAAAAAGTCGCGTAGGGTAGTCGGGGGCGGCAGCTACTCTGCTAATAGAGTTGATGGCATCACGAATTTCTCTCGAATATCGCCTCTCTATTATGCAATACCATTGTGTTATAACGATCTGCTTCCGTCATGCTCACTCTCTGCAGAGAAGTCACGATTTTTTTAGGTCTCCTCTCACCCGCGCTTTGTTATGATTGGTGGAGTGCATTGGGTCATGAGTCAAATCGAATTGGTCGAAAAAATGTTTTTGAACGAAGTAAAACCGTTTTCGAAAGGTATCAAGTAGAAGTTATTGGGTGGTTACCATAATTGGTCTATTAGCCTAAACCGCAAAAAATGCGTGATCCAAATTTC
>JALLPD010001911.1:0-18030 GCA_036940065.1 Cyclotella cf. meneghiniana | reverse complement strand
TGTGATGCTTGAGATTGATCAGGTCTCAACATTGTTGACTTGTTTTTCTGCTGTGTGCGCAGAGGAAGCATGTTGTGTTTCTCGAGAAAAGAGGGTGTTGACTGGCTAGAAAAGGGCGTCCCCTAGTCGTAGGCAGTAGGGTTTAAAATGTAGTTTAATGGAGAATTAGTTTAGTAAATTGTGAGATTAAAAATAGTTATTCCGTAATAGTAACAAAGAGTAATTTTTGCATGTCATGCGGACTTTTTACATGTAGTGCGACGTTTCGGATGTCTTTATGTGTCCGTCGCCTTCTTGGAGTCTCCGAGAGTCTCTAATTTAGTCCTGCGGAGTTTCGCAGATATCCGTAGAATTATTTCTGGGAAAAGCGGAGATTTCTTCCGTAAAAACCCGAAAAGTGCCTAAAGAAGGGTCGTAGTTACATAAACCTTATAATAAGGACCCGTTGTGTCAAGTAATCTAACATCCAACCTTGTCTTCCCTCTACTTCAACAATAATTATGCGTCGCGTTTTTGCATTCCAACAGAAAGTAGAAACATCCTCGAGTGGCTATAATCTACTCGGTACGAGCCGTATCAACAGCTGCAGTAATGATGACACAACAAATGATTTCGGCGCGGTCGAAGGAAGTGTGACTTTTGGGAACACGTGGACGGAAGAAGAGAAAAGGATTCAGCGAGAAATATCGAATTATCTCGGTTTACAGGATGGCAGCGTTGAACGAGGACTAACTCCCATTAAACACATCCATCAGTTGGATACGTGGGATTGTGGTGAGGCAGTTTTAGTGATACGACTGAAACAAATTACGATACTTTCACACGTATTGACTTCATTTTTTATTTGTATGAAGGGCTAACATGCATCCAAATGATACTTCATTGGCTGCACCAAAATGATGAAGACGGCGAAAATTTTGTAAGGGGTTACAGCGAAGACGATCAAGTTTGGATGAGAAAATTGATCGGAACCAATTCCATCTGGACGATCGATTTGGTCGGCGTTTTACATCGTGCTTTATGCGGCACCCTTGGATGCGGCGGTCGTGACATGTTGAAACAAAAAATTATTCATGAAGACAGTTTTCAAATAGATTTTCAGAGTGGGTTGTCTAAGCCGCCTGACGTCCCGTTCCAACCATCAATTTACGCAACTGCATCATTTTTATTCTGTTCCACCAAGCTTGGAGTAGATCAAAGCTATAATAGGCTCGGATATTACAGAGATGCATTTGAACATGATGCATACAGAGTGGAGCAACTGTTTGCGGTAGCTTTTGAAGAAAACATGCCACTTCTTCAAGTGCCCCATCTGAGTTTGAAGGTGCTGGTTGATTTTGTATCAAGGAAAGGATGTGTCGCAATCGTCTTGGTGGACAACAGAGTTCTTATGAATTTAGGTGCAATTAAAAAGGATCCTGAGAAAAGCGAACAATTTGAAGATGCAACAACTCAGAGCAACTCTTCATACTCTGGTCACTATGTGGTGCTTTGTGGAATCAGTTATGATTGTAACAATTTGAACTATGCCAAATCATTTTCGCTGGAGGATTCATTTGATGACAATGATTTTTGCATGGTAATAAAAAACCCTGGGAGTTGGAAGGATCAAGAATTTGTCACCGCAAGGAGATTTGAGGAAGCATGGCGTTCAAGTGGGACAGACGAAGATGTTATAATAATAAACCGACATTACTCATAGTATTCAATTACCGAGCTATGCATTCTTAGAAGGCTAAAAGGTGGGATTCATCTACTACATAGATATAATGTGTGTGGTGGAACTCTTTGTCCAAAAGGATCAGGTCTCAACAAGGGGGTTCATTTTTTCGCAGCAAAGATGATTGCGCAACGCTCGTTAAGTTTCTAGAATAAAGAGCAGGGTAACAGAACTGAGCCTTTTCATTATCCAATAAAAGGTGAAACCTTAAGAATGGGTTTGTTATCTCTCCCGGCAACTATACCGCACTCAAGCAAGATACCCCCTCCACCCACTCCATTCCAGTCCACTTCCCAAAGTCAATCCTCCATCAGTGTCCTCTTTGCCATGACGTTCCATACGATAATTTCGCGAGCCAATCTCTGCCTTCCTCTCTTTCAACTCACGCTGTTGCCTCACATCATGACCTGCATGAACACATCTCCGAGGCTCAATGGACGACTTTCTTTTGCACGTTTTACAGACCCACCCCGTAGTCACAATGGATGATGAATTGAAAGCTCTCGGTCCAGTCTTGTTCTTCTCTGCTCTTTCTTTTCGTTTGTCAATTTCTCTCTCTTGCACTTCCAATTGTTGCACTACACTTCTTGCCCTTGCGTACTCTTCGGCGGTAGCAGCGGAAGCAAATCTGCTTTTGGCATTCAAGATGGCATCTCGATCTAAGGATTGCGTTGAGAACGGATCCTTGTGACCAAAGAAGGATGCAAATGGATTGTCGTCTCGTACTTTCAAGTTGCGTTTGGGCGACTTAGACCTTGCGCCACTACCACACACAAGTGCTGGAATGTTTCCTTTTGGTTCTTTGATCAAATCTGCGAAATTCTTTTGTCGATCTAATATATCTTGCGCTTCATCCCCAGGCAAACCTCTCACGGCGGATTGTGTGGTAGGATGGTTTGCACAATACACAGCCGAAGTTCCATTTTTGAAAAGAATGGAACTGGGTTTTGGTACTTGAACAGCGCCGTCATAGCCCTCAGTATGAAATACTTTAATGGGGCGTTTGTTTGAAGATTGTACTATGTGTTTTGATTGCGTGAGTGATGACAGTCCCTCGGTTTTTTGTCGCTTACGCTGTAGAGCGGATTCAAGAATATCTTCGGCAGTTCTGCGTTGTATCGAATGTGCTTGCTTAGGCTCGGTGGTTTTGCGTGGATTTCCTCTTTGCTCCGCGTGATAGTTCGAGCCAGCCACAGCCTTACTATTCGCTTTCAATGCAGTCGATTTTTTCATGTGAAGAGGCGCTCGTTGTAGGACGTGTTGCGGAGGATGTGAATTTGTGTTATGGTCATGCAATGAGGGAGATTGTGCGTTGCTGTTGAGATTGCACAACAATCCTGCTTGTGACAGTGCCTCCGAAACACGCGACGACGCCATTCCATTGCGTATGCCTGGATTCATTGACAAGGTCACGGAATCGCTTTTTTTGGCGAGCTGAACGCCCTTCTTATTATTGAGCGAGCTTTCCAGCCTTTGCTTTTGCATGAACGTCAAGTTGCTGCCTGCATTGTTGTTTTTCACTCCTTTACCTTGGCTCGTTCCCTGAGCCAGAGTCGAAAGGCCTTGCCTTTTGTGAGTGGAACAATAGGCCCCCATCCTCAAATCAATCAACGTACCACATCGAACATC
Source organism: Cyclotella cf. meneghiniana (assembly GCA_036940065.1). Taxonomy (NCBI): domain Eukaryota; phylum Bacillariophyta; class Thalassiosirophyceae; order Thalassiosirales; family Thalassiosiraceae; genus Cyclotella; species Cyclotella cf. meneghiniana. The sequence goes on along the minus strand of JALLPD010001911.1, from coordinate 14,681 downwards.
TTCGTACTTTGGATGTCCAAACTCACTTATTGTTCTCTTTCGCGTCGTTCCTTTGCAACGATCACAATCGACGCATTTTCCAATGAGCAAGATTTGGCGTGGGTCGCTGACACTCAATGACACGGATGTGTTCCCCGAAGACGACTGTTCGTCCTTTTTCGGCGGCATGAGGTTGGGTCCAAGCACAGCAATGGCATATCCCCCGCTTAAATATCGTTTAGTGTTGACATTCAATACACGCAATGCATCTCCAAACAAAAATACTGTGACAGAGGCATGAATCGTCCCCGACGCAGCCCCAAAGTCAGCGAGTTTGGCATTGGCAGGCAAATCCGCGAGATTGATCATGGCAAACGCCCTGCCAGTCTTTTGACTCAATCTACTGGCCACATCGTTGGTGACAATGCCGCACGTTACCAAATCGGTTTTGCCCGACGACTTGACGACGTGCGTTGCCCATTCATTTTTGGAGAGCGCCGCGAGCATCGAGCAAGATTTGTATTGAAAAGGAGAAAAAGCGTCAATCATGTCGGCACGTGAGGTGTATCGGTCTGTGATGCGAAGATTGGTGATTGGGTCATGAGATGTGTCACTTTGGCTACGAAGTGCGACAGTCGCAACGGGAATCGGTTTTTCGTGGGAAATGAGCGATGCCGTCGTCGTCTTTGGTGAAGTGGCGACGAGCTCTCGGACGGCACTTGATTTCAGATCATCACCAGCGAATGCATCTCCGAACGAAGAGCCAAAGTTATCCATAGCACCGTCATGTGCAGATGGAAAAAGCTCCAATCGACTTGCTGCCAATGGCTGCTTGATTGCCACCGCTGTCGGCGATGGACTGTCACTGTCGAATAAAGCAAGAAGCTCATCCATTTTGTTGTGCAAAACGAGAAGGAAAAAAGTGTACCAAAGTCTCAAGCAGGGCCCATGTCTCGCTCTCGTTTTCTGCTTCGTCTGCTTCTGTTGTTCTCTGGTATGGTACAATACCATAGCACCATTGCCGCTGTTTTCAATCTGTACGCGTCAAAGTAGTCCATCTAATACCTTTATATTCAAAATCATCATTCATTTTCAATACCAAATCCGTGTTAGTATTATTACTTCATAACGCCATACAATATTCTCACCTAAAACGGTAATCACATACAATTTTTGGCGCGCAGCAACTGTTCATCCAGATTTTTTGAAATCTTAGGTAATTTGTTAGTGTCACGGATCTTATGACAGGAAGCAAAATTATTTCTGATGATAGGAGTCAATTTTACGTCCGAAACATGCAGTGACCACCTACGAAGTGTGCCCCCTTTGGGGTAGGAGCTGCGGGAATCAGCCAGCTACATGCTAAAATAACAAGATAATGCTGTAGGGTGGCGGTTGATCTATTCTAGGTCCGAAAAGGGACGGCCGTGCTAGAGTTTATGTGATTTATTTTTATTTGGCGTGAACAGATTCAATGCCTCCTTTCGATATCAATCCCGCCTAAATGTCGTTTTACACGCTCTCGTCCTTTTTTCACAAAAAAGGACTAGAGGTTATGAAATGGCATGTATGCCGCATGCATTCCGTTTTACACGCTCTCGTCCTTTTTTGTGAAAAAAGGAAGAGAGCGTGTAAAACGGACGATTTGGGCGGGTTAGCGTAAAAATAATATTCATTCCTACGTATGAAGGACGTTTTCATCGAAAAAGGCATGGATGCCGCTTGCAGTCCGTTTTACACGCTCTCGTCCATTTTTCAGAAGAAAGGATGAGAGCGTGTAAAACGGCCTGCAAGCGGCCTTTATGCCTTTCCTGATGAAGCAGCCATTCGGAAGAGAGCATGTAAAAGGCGTGAATGGCGCGTGATTTAAAATATTTTTTTAATAACGATCACGATCTGGGATCTAGTACTCACACTTGACTCGCATGACAATAGGTCGATCGACGTAGTGTATTCATGCTTATTTCGGGCTTAAGAGCTAATTAGACGTAATTTCCCTGAGCTCCGATGCGAATGCTGTTGAAAAGTGAAAAAGAATTCAACAACGCCGTCAATAGTAAAAAGCATAAAAATACGTCGAATAAATACGAGAGGAAATTGCAGCGGTTGGCTGTGGACGATTTGTCGTGTGATTTGAGATAGAATAATGATTACACATGAAAATCTTGAGGGAGTCACTTCCACATCGTATCTTCAACGTATATTTTTTTTAGTCAAGGTAATGTTATTTGTATTGCAGTCTGTGTTCAAGAGAACGATCCATGCTCATTCTGTCATGCATCATGCAAATTCGAAAACAATCAAGATCTTTCCATGGAGGAGTTGAACGAGGTCAATTATCCATGTGCAAAATGAAATCGTGTTCATCAATGACGAGTACACCATCATTATCAAACTTGGTGAAGGCGCACGGGGAACGGAGGTGACGATGAGTCGGCTGAAGTGTGAACGGTGTCACGGTGGAATGTCCAATATTGAGATGATTGAGGTCAGACACAGTGTCATGGAACACTGGTGAACATTTCACTGGTGAACATGTCTAAGGTTCCAGTTCCTGTGGTTTATAATCATTTAATTGCACTGGACCCAGAAAACACTCGGCCACCAATACAGGAAGCTGTTGGAATCATGCGTTGTACGCCCGGCCACCTGCAAACATTTCAGAGCTGAGACGAAAAATAAAATGGGTCATGTGAGTATAAACCAACACCTTTGACGCAAATGAATCAGCGAGTACATCAAAACAATACAAAAGAAACTGCTCAGAGAGTATGGTCGCATGAATACTCATCAACAAAAATTAGGGTTGCCTCTTTTATAAGACACCCTCGCAAGCTCCAGCCTTCCGACACATAGATGTGGAATGCCGCGGCTCAAACGAGAAGTGTACGAGAGACAACAGTAGAATTTATAATCATTGCAGTCGGTGTATTATGTTGTTGATGTGTGATGTGGGTGTGGTTGAGAGACGAAGAATGGACGGAGCGAGTCTTACCATTCTTGTTGGTTTGGCCAAATATCGGACGTGTGGGCGCTCGGAACAACGCCTAAGGGGCTCATGGCAGCCGGATCGTTTGTTCATGAAGAACACCGCATGTTGATCGGCGCTGCAGTTCGGCAGCGAATGAGCGGTTATTGAGTCGTTAGTGACGGAAGCAATTCGGGGGGTAGTGCTGTAAGGAGTGCAGTGTGTTGGGAAATTGATGGATGCCAGATGCCACAGAAGATGGCCACAAACCCTGACAACTGACCGTAAAAAAGGTCTATCAACAGGACGAAAGTGACCTATTAGTGCAAGAAGTGTTGACGGAAAGGAAATGTTCCGCAATTTGTCCCGGTCATGTCCCGTATCCATTCTCCATCGATTCAACATTAGCGGGACCTTTCGCGGGATCGAAGGCGACAAGAAAACCCGAAGAGAACCGTTACCGTGACACAATGACTACATCGTTCCTCCGCTTCTCGCCCCGAAACCGCCGCCGCCGCGATCGCCGCACACCTTGACGAACACATGACTTTACCCTCAAACACAACGACCCATAAACACACACGTCATCCCGTAATCTCCACACCATGAACAGCAGCCACGGCGGCCTCAATACCCTCCTACTCGCCCGCTTCCCGACCCTCCGACCCCTCACGCCCACCCAAAACAACGTGTATGCCGCCCTCGTTACCATTCTCTACGTCAAAATAGTCATGGAGATCGGAGCCTTGATACGAATAAAGTACGATTTCGCGGAATTATCGCGAAAGTTTATTCACTTGTGCGCATGTTCCTTGATTGTCTTCTGGCCGTTGTTCGACGCGGACCATTGGGGATGGAGGCTGAATGTGACGGTGCCGGTGGTCATGTCGGTGCGCCTTTTCTACAAGGTGAGATCTCGTTTCTTCCTCTTCTCGCCAACTTTGCGTATGTATTCCGCGTTTGACGCCGACGTTGCTCTACGACCGAACAAGGGCGCCGTCCTGAAAGACCCCGAGGACGAAGACGTACGTCTCATGTCCCGAACGTCCTCTCCCTCCGAACTCCTCTACGGACCCCTCCAAATGACTTTGGTGATGACCTACGTCGGCCTGAACAAATTCGCCACGCCCGATGTGGCGGTGATTCTCATGGCATCCTTCGTGGGAGACTGGATGGCAGCCATGATTGGCATTCATTACGGTAGGCATAAGTATCACGTGCCGTTGGGCGGAGAAAAGTCCATCGAGGGAAACGTTGGGTGTGTCGTGGGGACAATCGTCGGGATGTGTTTCTACTCATACATGTTGGGGATTGAAATTGTGAGGTGGGAGTTGCTTGTGGCATATGGGGTCGTTTCTTCGGCGGCGGAGGCGACGGCGATTCATAATTGGGATAATTTCGTGCTCGTTATTGCTATGGAGATATCGTCAAAGCATTTGCCGCAAATGATCAAATGATTCTTGAGAAGACTTCGGACGTGTCGGGTACCAACAAATCATCGATTCTCGCAGTTCTCTTTTTGGACACCTACATTGGCAGCCCGTGCATTCGCTCATGAATAGTGCAGACTCCAAGAAGACAAGTCGACAGCATGAAGATGATACTCTCACCTGCATCTATGGAGTGATTGTACCCGATGGAGCCGTGCAAGCTTCTGATACTTGCATCACGCACGTTTTCTGTGACACATACTACACAAGACACTTTATGTGTCGTGTTAGGGGAGAAGCTCTCTTCCCTCTGCCACTAGATATCATTCAATGCCTCGAAAAGCGGTTATCCACGTGTGCAAGAAACGATGTCTCGTGGTGCTGTGAACAAAGATTAAAAGTCTTTTCATCCCTATTCCAGCAGCCTTCGAGTTTTCTTTCGATAATTTAAGTGCAATTAGTCATCATGATTTACAACCAGCGTTAACTATGCCTTTGCTCCTATAATATGATGATCTATTTAGAATACCTACGCATTATTTGAAGGTCCAGTAAAGGGATTTTGTCCGTTGCCCGCAAACATCTGGTGCATCTGATCCCGAATCTGCCCATTGGCGGGATTATGAAACTGACTGTTCAGCTGATTCATGTGGTACGCATATTGCAGATACGAAAAGTTGGGATCATTTTGCTGCGCAAATCGGTAATGCTCGTTGACCATTTGCGGATCCATTCCGGGAAACCTGTTGGCGAAGTAATGCGGATGTGGCGGATACTGTCCTTCCGGACCGGGAGGACCAGAGGGTCCCCCGTTTACGTGTTGGGTCGGCGCCGTCGTGGAGGCTGCCGCTGCCCCTTGGTCTCTCACAACAGGAGTCGGTCCATTGATGGCGGGTGGTTCACCTGGAAGGGGAGCGACGACACTGGACGCAGCTGTTTCCCCGTCATGATTGTATCTTCCTCGTCCGCCTGTGCTCCACTTGAAGCCTGATAGAAAGAAAGCGTCAATGGTGCTTAGAATAAGATCAGAAAAACACACTGGAATAGTGGTACAAACTCACCAATCCCGTTCAACCTGCTGATTTGCTCCACGCTCAAGTTGTTCCTCTTTCCGTCTGCCAGATCCTTGTACTTTTTCCTACGAGTGGAAAAATAAAGTAAAAAAGTGAACCACAGGCCAAACGGCTACTACATGACAGACATCACCTTTCTATCCGAGCTCACCTCTGGGAATTCACCCACTGAGCAAGCGAAACATTCTCCTTCCACTGCCAAGGAACATTCACATGTCCAAACCTACGCTTGAACTCCAATAAGTCTTCAAACCTTGAGTCCCACGGAGTGGTCAGCCTCTTCTCTCCCCAACAGACACCAACGTCTTCGAGGAGCTTGATGCGGTCGGCGCACAAAGCTGGCTGACGGCCCTCCTTCGCATTGCGATATTGAGTGATTTGGGTTTTTAGCCACGAGCCCAACTTGAATCCCCCCTCGACGTGTTTCACGGGTACCTTGACATGACCGTTTGACGCTTTGAACTCCTTGAGCAAGTTGAAACTTTTCATCCACTTCTCCGGTCCTGGAAAGAATGTCAAGGTGATGGATTAAGGGTTTTGACGAAGCGACACAAACCGAGATAAGAATCCATGATATCTCACCTGGGCCAGCATGAGGATTCCACTCAAAGTTGATCCGATTCAACAAATGAACCTTGTACGGCTCCAACTCTCCACGACGCTTAAACTTTCTCTGACGGCAGGTCCACCACGAGAGAGTCCGGAGCTCCTTCTCGGCTTCGTCCGAAAGGCCTGCAACGTCCGAGTCCGTGATGGTCCTCTTGAAGTTACAATGGCCCTCGCGGTCGTAGAAGGCCTTAAGGTGGCGATAATAGGTGTTCCAGGAGGTGGGTTCGAGGAGCAAGTCGTCTGCGTCCTTTTCGACGTTTGCTTCGGCCTTGGCCTTGGCGTCGGAATAGATTCGCTGACTGAAATAGGAGGTGTGAGGTTGTTTTTAAATCTGGATGCAAAAGAAAGAAAATGCTTCAAAAAAGCCCTTACCATTCTTCATACCGCTGTTGAGCTCTGGCGGCCTCATTTTTCGCCTTGAGCAACTTGGAGTGCGCCGATCGGACCGCCCTATCATCCCTCATACGACGATTGTCCGCCTCGCGGAATTTTCGACTGTCTTCCGGACTCATGGCATCGATGAGCTCTTCCTTGGGCTTGAGGAATTCGATCTTGAGCGCCTCGGGAGGGGCCGGGGCCTCGTCGTCCGAGGATGAGTCTTCTTCATCTTTGAGGCTGTCATCCTGAATCGTTTTGTAGGCCTCGTCCGTGTCTGTCGCTTCACTTTTATGGGACTGCCTTCGTTCCGGTTCGTCGGCTGGGAGCGGGGCTTCATCGTCTGAAGAAACTTTACTGTCATCTTGCACAATGAGTTCTTCCTTAGCGGGTGAAGAGGCTTCATCTTCGTCAGCTTCCTCCGCCTCGGGGGTATCCTTCGAGGCTTGGGGGTGCTCGTGAATCAAGGGCGCTGCCTGATCCTTCGGCTCGTCGTCACTGAGGCGTTTTTCTTTTGCGGGCGGCGGAGCTTCGCCCTTGTCCTCCGCTTCGCACTCGAGGCCATCATTCGAATCACAGTTCCGGGTAACTTCCATCTCATGGCGACTTCTCTTTTTCGTTGTGCTTTCGAGGCTGACGTCGTCCGATTTTTTGCCATCGGCCGCATCCTCGGTAGGCGTGGCCTCGTCATGAGATGAATTAGGGGCAGGTGATACCATTTTGCTTTGTTGCTAGATTGAGTTTGAAGGGTGTTTGGATAAAGTGTGAGGAGGACGTGCTATTTTGTTGACCTGAGATTCTGATACTCTCATCAATCGACATTAAGTTGTTATTATTTTTGTGACTTGATTTTTTGCCTTCCTTGGATAAAGGGCCGTGCTGCTAGACTCACAAGCTAGGATGATTGCCATGAAAACGAGGTCAAGGAGGTGTGGTCGCAGTCTCAAAGTCCCTCCGCAATCCCGCCCACGGAGATGTGTGTCATGTTCCAGAACTCACAACATGATATTCTGGAATATCATTGCACCAAGCTAGGTTTCTTCATGAGAAGTCATTTGGGATAGGAGTACAAAGTCCCGATAAGGCCATTGAAAGAACTACCTCTGTTCGCAAAAATTTGCTGAATTCGGATGAGACTCCCACTCCACACACAATGCATAACATAAAATATATGCTGCCTCCTCCAACAAGAAGTAGAGCGGTCCGTAAAGCTAGTAATTAATTGAATTCAATGTCAACTTCGAGTAGGGTCATTTATATGAAAAAGTAGTGCTATGCAGAATCTGACATTACAAATGANTGAATTCAATGTCAACTTCGAGTAGGGTCATTTATATGAAAAAGTAGTGCTATGCAGAATCTGACATTACAAATGAACTGGAAATTTTGCGTAGATTCCAAAAATGTGGTCATACTTGGTAGTTGCTTAAGTAGAACCTAGTCAAATTACATGCTACATCAACTTCAAGTTACAAACACAACCAATTATTGAATTCAATGTCACTCCGTTTACCCCATTTTCGAACGCTTTGCAACATGATCTAGGAGGTGCTCATTGCACAGCCAATGTCCCATGGTACACCTACAACAGGTTCTAACCTGTTTTTTGCACTTCTCTGCCCTGCAAATGTATTGTTGGTACCTCGAATTAGCATCACATACCCATTTCCGGTTGCGATAAATTCTGGCATGTGGAGGCGCCGTAACCAGTCCATGTACCTCCCCAACCATGTCCATATCATCCTCATCCACAGTTTCACTGGAACTGATCCACTGGTTGTCGATTAGGGCCCAACTGAACTTCCGACGAAACTCAACAAGCGTAGGAATCCTCTCCAAAACACCCGGCCAGACGAAATATTTGCATGCGAGGTACGTGTTGACCTCGGTAATAGCCAAGAAGAAAGCAAATACACGGACCTCCCACCTCTGTGTCACCCAGGTATCCTCCAGAGAAGGCAGAGCATGGCGTAAATTGTTATGGTCGTCAACAGCATGCCTATACCTAAAGTGCCAATCGAAGGGCTTCTTGTAGCGGAAGGTAGTTCTATCGTCGCCCGAAACACGATATGTGACCCTGCAAGTCTCATCCTCCGCCAACACTCCGCCAGTTGCCATGATCTTCATGACGTAGTCAGGCTCCTTCATGCCCCAAATAAAGTAAGGTGAGGAATTCAATGTACCAGTGATTGCCTCACACTCACCTGGGCTCTTCCCTGCGAATCTTTCATCCATGGCCTTTCCAGGAACCAATGCCGGCCAGTATCGACGTTTCTTTATCAAGGCCCCCGCATAAATCCCCTTCTCATGCAAAGCAACAAGAGCTTTCAAAACACAAAAGCCTGAATCCAATACAACGTACCGTCCGGTATGGAAGCAGCTCTTTAACATCCGCAAGAGCAATCCTCCTGTCTTGCCAACACCAGCTTCATACTCCGGTGGGCCAAGATCGACAGGATGGTCTTTGCCTTCAACTAGTTCCACCGAGAACATCAATCCCGACATACCACAACAAGCAGAGTGGTATTCATTTCCAAAGGGATGGGGTTTGCGAGGACAAAACACCCACCCAGGGCAAGTCCAACGGCTGTGCCAAATCGACATTGATTCGTCGAGGCAAAGAATCCAGCTCGGAGAAAATGCCTCAGCCATATTCTTGTTCCACTCGACAATCAACTGTCGAACCTCCCAAAACTTGTCCCTGTAGGTGGGCTTGCTTGCAGCCGTGAAAGAAAGTGCTGCCGTGATGGCATCGAACCTCTTCATGCTCATGTATTTGCGGAAGTTATAGGGACAGGGGTTTGTCCTCTCGTCGAATGGGAGGGTACTCCAAAAGTCTGTCTTCTTGTACCCGCCTCCAACAGAAGACATTTGGAACCAAAGCCCCAAGTATCGGAGCAGTTCTCCCCAGCTCAACTCCTGATCCAGATTCTTGTTTGTCTGGGAAATAACGACAATACGGAGCCATTTCCATGGGAACAGTTTCAAAAAGATGGACAAAGAGACAGATCTTGATGGATCGAACTCATTAAAATGCGGAGTTCTCTTGGATCCGTGAAGTTCTATTGGATCTACATGGTGATCCACACCCCAGCGCTGGCCTTCAAATAGCCCTGCATTGTCGAGTGGAGGAAGGGCTGTAGCATCCGGAACATTTTCCGGAGCGGGCTCGTTGTCATCGTCGACATCGTAGCCTTGATTCCGAAGCAAGGCAATATCCTCTGCACAATTCGAAGCAGTGAACACTCCCGGATCGATCTCGGGAACGAAGTTCCCGTCATCATCCATTGCTACTTCCTCCTCCACGCGATCATCATCAAAGAACTCTTGAGGATCCCCTTCTTGTTTCACCACACAAAAGCGCTTTGCGACATGGATCGCGTCACTGCCCCGGAAGGATGGATGGGTGACAAAAATCGCGATGAACTGGTTGCCGCGACGAGTTACCGATGATTGTCGTACCACTACGACATCGTGAAGCCGTTCGTTGGCACTGTAGTTCGGGTGGTACTCTGAGATGAGGTTCTGAGGATGCAACCTCTTGATGAGGACAGAGCATTGCGCTCCGACACCAATCCTCTTCTTTCCTCGGGCCATGGTGGTTTTGTGGAAGTGGGATCAAAAATGGAGGTACAGGTCTGGTACCATTTTCACTAATTCCTACGTAAATTTAAAAATGGCGATGAAAAATCTTTTGTGTTACAACTGTCAAAATTTTTAAAATCGAACTTAGTGCCTTCAACAGAACTTCGTAACTGATTGGGGAATGGTGCCATAACTGTACCAACTCGTTTCACCACTCATTAGATCATTGCGAACACAACTGTACTGCCTCCCCAACACGATTTCAATTTTTGACCAATTGGCCACTACGGACGACTGGCATTGAAATCAATTGTTTTAATTGTATTCAATGGGTGGGGAAGACGGACCGTACCTCACTATCTCTCATGTCTCCATACCAATAGATACCAATAACCGACCATCATCTGCAGCAACTAGGCGGCAGCAATCATAACCAGTCCGGATTCCGCAAGGTTTTCATTAAATCTTCGTCAATAACAAGTCGTCAACATGTCTACATCATCCAAACCTCACCGCCGAGCAGGGATAAAATCAACCCCCTTTTCCACCGCCGTCGGACAAACTAGCGGCAGCCGCTCTCAAGCAGCTCGATCGGCCATGACAACTTCCATTCGCAAGGCCAAGCGCGGCCAAGTGTTGGAGACGAAGCGTCACATGAAGTTCCTCCCCTCTTCCTCTGCCTTCGCACCGAATCCTTATCGGAGGGTTGACGAACACGTCAAGGAAACCCTCGAGGTGGCCGAATGCATTGTGCGATTCTGTTGCTGTAACGAGTCTTCGCCGTGGAGTGAAGCCATATTGGTGACACTCTCTTCCTACCTGGAACGATTATGCTTTCTTATTTCTCCAACTGATTCTGATACGATGGGCACGAAACCAGGCACCACCTCGAAACAAATCACGTCGATCGATGCAGGAGGTGTATCCTACGATTCGTCTTTGGCTGCCATTGCCGCTAACGCAATCTTGTCTCATTTCGTAGACACACAGAAAATAAATCCTCAAGCGTTGCAACAACAACAACGATCACCACATCAGCCGATGCATGAGGATAATTTAGCATTTATCCTTGCAGAATCATTGGCTCTTATTCTCAACGCGACAACCGCTGAAAATAGTTCAGCCAAATTACAATCAATACAAGTACACGCGGCCATTGCATTGACACAACTGTCGGCAACAGAACCGCCTCCACCCCCCGTCACATCTTTTGATCAAGATCAATTTTCTCCTTATGGACATCCCCCCCTCGAATTATCAAGTGCACTGGCATCCGCTCCACCGTCGTGGTGTCATGTTGTGGTCAATAGTCGTGCCCTGTCCTCATTGATACAGAAAATGACGATTCCAGCTTTGACGGCTTCCATTACTCCCTGCGATATAGACATCTGCCAAAAATGTACATGGGCCATCGGAAATCTTGCTGGAGACTCCGAAACGGCTAGAGACGCACTGTCAAAAATGGGAACGTTGCCGCGATTGATATCCTCTGTCTCGTGGGGTCTTGCGTCTCTTACTTCAGACCACTTTGCCGGACCTGATATGCAAGGCTCGTTACTTAATCTGATGCGCAACTCTCTTTGGGCGTTGAGTAATTTTATCCGAGATGGAAGAGCATGTGCGACAGATGTAATTTATGTCGACAATTCGCAAATGAAAGTGAATGGTGAACAGCAAGACTATCGATTGACGAATGAAAGTTTTGCATCGTTGCTCCTCTTACCTCAATCGACATCGCAACGATCGAACCTCCACATTGATGTAAACAATGCATCTTGCCATGATGTTGTGACAGAGGCGTGCTGGCTTTTAGCCTTTCTCACGGATAATGATACCGCTGCCCTAGACTTTTGCCGTCAAGAGAATTCGACGCTCATGCTAGCTATCCTGACAACATTGTGTCTGGCGACGGATGCGGCAAGTCGGCAATACGATTCAAACTTGAGAGATCATTCCGAGATGAAGCAACAGCTGTCTGACGTCTGCTTATGTTTGATCCCGTGCTGCCGAGTTCTCAGAAACATTTCATTCGATGGACGTTATCTAGGCGCGATGTTTCCAGAAGAAATCTTCTTGAAAGTTCAGCAAAGGGGGCTCGCTCATCCAACCGAAACATGCCTCTCGAAATTGATTTCACTTGGAACGCTGGGAGCGGGACACGAGGCATCGACAATCGCCGCTAAAGCCGCTGAAGTCGCTAGCGCGTGCCTTCTCCATGCTGGATTTCCCTTGCCCCATCCGAGCACTGCTGCGTGCCTCGCCTTGATTCCATCTCTGTGCCAAGCATTAACCTGTCAACTTACAACATTTGATGTGAAGAGGGAAGTAGTGTGGGCACTGTGGAATGCTGTTAGTAATCCGCTTGAGCAAGTCGATGAAACCTCAGCAAATGTGATCCAAGCTGAGGTTAATGTTGTTCAAAAGGATCTTTTGACGGAAGTAGTTCGTTCATCTCCCTTGGAAGTCGCTAAGGCTTTAACTGCACTAGTCTCAACCATTGACATGGATTCAACCGAAGCGGCGCTACGTTTGATTGAAGTTCTTATTCAGAAGCTAGGTTCCATCTCCTCAGGGCAGAAGTTAACTGTTGTATTTGAAGAGGCGGGATTAGTGGATGCTTTGTGGCGTGTTTGTGACAATGACACGGAAGAAAGCTACGTTGCAGAAATGGCGGCAAGTTTACTCGATGAATATTTTGAACGAGAACACGAGGAAGACGATGAGGGGCTGATTGCACCGGCGTTGTCGGGCGGCTGTTTTCAATTTCAAGCTCCTTCGGTGGCTTATGCCCCGTCTGGAGGTTTTGATTTTAGTACAGATATTCCGGACGGGTTTGCTTTTAGCAATTCGGGTTCTCTAACCGAGCACCAAGGGCAGAAACCTTCGATGGGTAGAGGACGTGGCAGAGGACAAGTAATTCCAGCATGGATGGTGCGGACACCACAACCTAATGATTCTTTCTAATCAGAATATAACAAACCATTACGACTTATGTTACCTTCCGAGCATCAAATCAGAAATATTATCTAACTGTCGTCTTAAATAATCAATCCGTTTCCCACAACACAACACACCTAACTTCAATGCTTACTCTTGGCGGGGCATCCTGAGAGCACGAAGGGTCAATAAACGCCGAATGTATTGTAAGTGTACTTGGTCGCGAATCATGTTCATCGTCCGCTTCTGATCCATTGGCAATACCCCCCAATGAATCCCACTGTTTCAAGAGCAGTGCTTCGCTGATCGTCATTTCGGGGTAATAGTACCAAGCATGTTGTTTGCTTCGTCCTGAGTCGGAAGACGAGGAACAAACAAAGTAGTTTTCACCAACTCGATCAACGTAATGAATCTTAAAGACTCTCAAGTCGCGCATCGTTGAAGTGGAAGCATCAACACAAGCCAAGGGGCAATCTTTCACTGGATTTTCGGGGTCTATGTTCCTCCAAACATTTACAAATGCAAATCGCCTTTTTCCATCTAACGCCTCTTGTACCATTCGTGGATCTAATAATGAATTCTTGCTCTCGACGAGAAGCTTATCCCGTAGCACATCATTCAATTTGGGTGGTTTGGACAAATCATCAAGTCTCTTGGGCGCCGAAGTGCGAGTATAATCTGCATGTACGATGCCAGCGGGGTTTTGTATTTGTGTAACAACCTTCTTTTCCATGCTATCAGATGAAGATTTAACTGCACCACCCAAAACCTTCTGTTTGCTTCTCACATTGTGATCGAACGCGAAAACCGCTGCAATAGGTGTAGAAGTGTCTGCTGTTTTTTGGGCTTGCAGTGCGTCTGCTACAATCTGTTCGCAGATGGGGTAATAATTATTGATAACTTGATCTTGATCGAGGAAGTTGATCTGTTTCAACATTTCGATTGCTAGTTCTTGGTCGTTATTTGACCAAAGTTCAAAGCCATTCCCATCCAAAGTGAGTTTGGTCTTGGTATCACCGCCGACGCCAAGCCTGGCATTGGCAACTCGTATGACAGTGGGTTCCCAAATCGCTCCAACCAAAGTAGAATCGCTCCCTCCCACGTCTCGCCGTGCCGAAATCTCTCTTGTTTCGGGAGACACATAGTTCATTACTGCCGGCACGGAACGAATAGCAGCAGCAGCGGTGGACGAGTCGTCGCTCGATTGAGAACCGCAATATTCTATGCAGTGATCGCACGATGGACGGAGCATCGTTGGCCATGCTGATGAATCGGGGCCTCTGGCAGAAAGAGATGTTGACATTTTTGACGATGATGAAGGGGAGATCAGCAATAGAAAGAGTGGTGGCACAGTTATCATGTTGTGTTAGGCCAAAAGATACGGTGTAGCATTTCATTTTTCAGCATTTTTTCTACAGGAAGACACTGGGTGCCTCTATGGGGTGTCAGAGTTCAGTCTGAGACAGAGACTGAGACTTTGGGGACAAACTCCTATGGTACGATACAATACAATATATTGTACAATACTTGACCATACACGAGCAGTCTTCGTCACAGGTCATTTTGCTGACGTCATCTGGCATTATCCCTCAAAAGCTGTGGCTGGAGTATGGTAGTATACGATAATCTCGCCATCACAGGGCATCTCCTAACACGTAGCGGTGCATAACAGGAATACGTGACGTCACTATTCCTGTTATTTTCATAATTTTTCGGCGACTTTCT
>JALLPD010001910.1:0-11067 GCA_036940065.1 Cyclotella cf. meneghiniana | reverse complement strand
ACATCATTTGACATGTATCTGGGATTTGGCGATGTCCCGATCGTATGCCCTACTATGGAGTTTTTACTCCTGGGATTGCAGTTTGTATCACAGGCTGGACTGCATGAGCCTTAGTCCCGTTGTGATCAATCATTTTTGTGATCGCTATTGCACAGGCTGTATTGCAATTTTACAAGTACTATGGGCTGCGCCGTATTGCACTCCCATGTTTGTGGGCTGATACATGCTCGTGTACACTCAACGCATGCTCCTGTGACTTGGGATTCTTGCGTGACCTCAAGTTTCTCTTGCATAATTCTTGTAAAGTAAAAAAATTCAACGGGAAACTTAATGTTCCTGATGCTCCATTGGATTTGATTGTGAGTCATGATTGAACTTATTGCCAGTGCAAAGGTTTTTTATACTCCCCTTGTTAAACCCTTGTATTTAGGCTAGAATTCTCATGACTTAAAGAAGTCAATTGGGAATTGGATCTTACTTGAAGTGCAAAATCTTCAAGTTTTTGCTCAGTTCTTTTACTTGATAAACACCACTTGGGGGTCATGAGTTAATTTTCCTGCCACGTCAGGCCATAGAAAAAATTGTTGTCATTTTGACTATATAGGCTAATTTTCATGACTAATGTACATATGGTATTTATGTATTTTACTCCAAATCACATATTTTGGTTTAAAATTTAACATGTTAGTGCGAGTCTAAAAATTTTTTGACTTCACTTATTGTGCAAGAAAAAAATTCTTAGGGACATGCGCCACTCGTAAAAAATACTTCATTTTGTGGTCTCTTTTGTTAATCTAGTCTATTAGTTTGCATTTTTGCAACTACTAGTTTTGTATTTGCACTTGCAAATGTATGCACTACTTAGTGATGTTTTATCTAATTCTTCTAGTGTGCATTTGCTACTCACTTGGTAATATGCCACACGCACAAGTATGTGCCATTTAGTGATCTTTTGAAATAAATCTTAATAGTGTGTGCATGCTACTACTAGATAAAAATTTGCCACATGCATATGCATGCACTATTCAGTGGTCTCTTTTATGCCACCTACACGGATTCAGGTCACTGTGTGGTCTTTTTAGTGCCACTTGCACCTGTTCGCACCACTTGTGATCTTAAAAACTCTGCTAGTGGAGCGGAGCTACCTGTGTCAGCTGAGACTTGGCCTCAGTAATGTGTCTGGGTATTTTGATGTGGTGGCTCATGAGTGAGGCTCACTACAACTAGGTGAGTTCATAACTCAGCACTAAGTTGTAGGGCTATCATATGATAGTGACCTAAGCCATTTGTCAGTAGGAGATTTTAAGAAGTAAATAAGAAGAAATAAAATGTAGTTTCCTGTTGAATGGAATTTAAAATTATAAGCTATTTTCACTAATTCAACATGAGGATTGCCTTATGGTGATCCTTGTGCTTGTATCATGTAATTTACATGATAATCAAATTTACTTGCAGTTGAGTACCAATTCTCACAGAGTTTGGCTGCAGGTCATGTCAGTTGCAAGACTAAGTCCTTTCTTCAACTGTTCCAACTGATGTGAATATTTATTATATCAGAAGGTTCTTACTTTTGTGTATGAGTTTCTGGATAACTTTACTGAACAAATAAGCATCTGGAATATTGTGTTTCTCAGAAAAAAATATCCAGTTCCTTATGTACTTCCCTTGTACTATACAAAAGGAAGAGGACAACTCTTGCATCCTGATTAAGGGCCATATTTAGGACCTTCCCTACACAAAAGGGACATGTAGATACTTGGCTCATATCACATCCTTTAGGGAACTCTTCATGCCAACTACTTGCGTGTGGTGCTTTTGTTCTGCCTCAAGTGCACCCATTGCAAATTCTTTTGCTGCAGAATTACACTGTTTCCTAGAAGACAATACTATTATTATAAATCTTTGCAACTTCTTCTGAAACTGAGCCAAGTTGAAGCACATCAATCTGTCCAAGATTTGGCTTGGGTTTTTACTCACTAGACAGTATGTAGAGAGGGCAAGGATATGAGCTTTCATTTACTCAAAGAGCATTGATGGTAGCATTTGATGAGGCTTGTACTTTTGCAAATTCTCACCATATGATGGGCATTGTTGATTGTGCAAAGTTGAAGTTAATGTGCATAGGACCTTAGTTGGAAATTTTGGCATTGTGTCACGTCACCAAGACCCCCCAAATGACATGCTGTCCAGCCATGTGCTGACACATCGTGAAAATATGGGAAATTTTGGCCCAACATTTCATCAAATTCTGTCGTCTGTACCATGCCAGATGACGTGACATGTCGTGTTGGGACAACATCAGCCTACATGTTGGCTATTCTTTTGGACATAAAGAAAAAAACAGCAAAGCTTTGCAGAAACTCGTGTGGTAATGGTGTGATTCGGTGCAAGAAAGTCACAAAAATGGTTTTGTATGCATTAATTCACGTATACGTACAATTTTTTTCTTAAAAAATGACCGTTATCTCCTTCAGAGTAATGGCCATATAAGTCGTGCATTTGGCTGGCCAGTCATGTGGCAACATGTCAGCTGACACATGACCCAGCCATGAACCCAGTCACAACATCGGCAACATGGAGATGTTGGTTTAATTCCAGGCAACATTGTCAGCATCATGGCAACATGTGCCGACATGTCGTCAACACTTCAAACTTAGGTCACTATGTGGTCTTTTTATTGCCTGTGCATGTTCGTGACACTTTGTAGCCTTTAAACTCTGATAGATGGAGCAGAGCCTACCAGATGGGACTTGGCCACATGTGTCTGGGTATTTTTACTTGGTGGCTCATGAGTGAGACTCACCACAACTATGTGAGTGTGTAACTTACCACTAGGTTGTAGGGCTATCATACAATAGTGACATAAGCCAGGTGCTAGGGAGAATGTTAGCTGTAGATAAGAGTAGTAGAAATACAGATGGTTGGAATTTAAGATTAATTTTCATGAGCTATTTCAACTGATTTCAACTGAGGACTGACAACTGCCAGTCCTCATGCTTTTATCATGTAATTTACATGAAATTGATTTGATTGGATGTTGGGTACAGTTAGTACCAACTTTAAAAGAATTTAGCTGCATGATGTGTCAGTTGCAAGACAGTCATTTCTTCAACTGCCACACCTGCCAGTGGGATTATATTCTGAGAGTAAGCTTCTTAGAAAAACAACTCTTTCGGCTATTTCTTTCTGATGGACATACTGATTGTAAATGTATGTTTGCATATTGATTTCTGAGAAACTAATATTCTGTGATTGCACACTTCCTTTGTAATACAAAAAGTGAAGAAGACCATTCTTGTGTCCTGATTACGAGCCATACTCTGGGCTTATGTCTACTTTAAGGGCATGTAGATACTTGGCTCATGTCAAGGATTGGTGCACTCTGCAAACTCACAGCAGAAAAATCAAAAACAGGGAATTGACCTGAGCCAAAAGTTGGGGTAGGTTCTATGATGGATGAAACTAAACCAACATCATTACTAGTAATTATGTAATAACAGCTAGGAAAATATCAGGTGGTGATATTGCTGTATGGATGTTATGATTGTAGCCAAATCGGTTTTAATGAGGTTAACTAGCTACAAAAATGAATTGGAGACAAAACACAGTTATGATGCATTCATCATGCAGATGTGCATGATGAATATTTTTCAGTATGTTTTCTACATGCATCTTGCAGTGGGCTGATTCAACCTGTAGAAGTCTACATAAATTGGTACATGATGTGGTACCTCAAAAAAGATATGTTCTGCAGGGGACATAACTTTTTTGACTGATCATCATTTTTTGAAAGGTCTGTCCACCATCCGTTTTTTCGGTTGGTCTGGCCGTCATCCATCGGTCTGTCTGTCGTCCATCCACCAGGGTGCACGTTCCATGTGGAACTCATTTGTGCATTCTGCGTGTGCTTTCGTACGCATGCTAGTTCTCACAATCAGACATGCAATCGTATGAGCGATCATGTGCATGATCGGACATGCAACCTTTTTGGTAGGTCCAGGGTTCAAACCCCTGGCCTTGCAGCAGGATCTTTTTGGTAGGTCCAGGGTTTGAGCCCCTGAACTTGCAATGTCATCTTTTTGTGGGTCCAGGGTTCGATTCCTGGACCCAATTGCCTGTTTCAGGCCCTTAGCATCCATGGCCTATGTCACTTGTGATGAAGTCAGTGTGAGAAAGTCACAAAACAGTATTGTATGTGTTAATTCAGGTATCGGTACCATTGTTTTCTTAAAAAATGACTTATCTCTATCGGAGTAATGGTCCCACAAGTCGTGGATATGGCTGGGCAGTCGTGTGGTGATATGTCAGCCAACACATGACCCAGTCACGAATCCAATCATGGCATTGTTGACATTCGATGTCAGCCAATTTTTAGCCGACAATGTCAGCGCTGTGGTGACACACGCCAATACGTCACCAACATTTCCAACTAAGCAATCTTGGTATTGTGATGAATGATTTCATCCTCAAGAGCCTCCATCTCGGCAAAGATACGCTCTTTGGTAGAGTTGTCTGTGGTATCTCTGCTCTCTTCATCTTGCCTTCAAAACGTTTGACTCCCTCTCTCTCATAGATGCCACCTTTTTGTTTTGAGCCACTGATCTTGTGTGCATCTTGGTCTGCATTGGCAGCCCATGCGCACTACCAACTGCATGTGCAAACTTGGTTGCTAATGCTACCTCCTCCCTGTGGCTAGACTGGCTTTTGCGCTTCTTCTTGTTGGCTGATGGATTGAGCGTATCACTAAAATAAAAAGTGTTGTGAGGGCCAAAGCAAGCAAAAGCAGCAATTCCAGGAAATCACCAGCCTGCGGGTGCAACTCCCCCAAAAGGTTGGTACTCATCATCATCAGAAAACCCACTGCGACTAAATCCCTTTAATGTCATGTCTGCTGCCTTATTGAATGTCACACTACCATTGGCATCATCACTTTATGTCTCTGCAAGTGGAGGCAAGCCATTGTCTGATGCAGTTACAGGTGCTCCATCAATATCCATTGGGAATTTGGAGTTTATGAGCATACATTCCGTCATTGATGTGCTTCAAGAAATCATGTGCATTCTCACCGGAGGCATATTTGTTGATGTAGCCAGTCTTGGGGTCGAGAGTAAACAGCTCGGGCACATGCTTCGGCACAAGAAATAATGTCATTTTGCAATGGGAAAGTGTCTTAGTGACATTGTCTTACAGTGTGTGGCCTTGAACCTTGACATTCTTGGGCTTTGTGTAGGCACTGCATTGAAGAATATCCACAGAGAAGCGATTGTCCCTCACAACATAATCACTCCAAGCAATATCGTGCTTCAGGAAATAATCCCCTCCCTCTAACATTGCTATCTCCTCATACAAAATGCAAATGGTCATTCTCCTTTCATCAACATATCCAAGCTACTGGCAATATTACCTGTCCCCCAAAAAGCACTCTCCATGTGCGTATGATGCATTGTAAGCTGCATGGAGTCCTCTGCATAGAGAGCAGTTAGCCCATGGAAGGCGGGCACATTACACAGTTCTGTGAAGATCTTTGCACTGGCCATTTTGGGTGCTGCCGGCTTCTCGACAGCCTTCTTCTCTATAGTGGAGGCCGCTGATGTCCCTGTTGACATGGCATGATGTTGCAGCTAGAATATTGGCTTGGTGGACAGCCCTTGCTGTGAGTTCTGCCATTGCCTCCTGTGTTGTCTGCACGAATACAATACAGCAATGAGATTTATGTGCGCTGTGGAGGCATCTGTTGCGCTGTGGTACGTATTTATCTAACAATTTGTGCGATTTTTTACCATAAGGAACCAGCTCCGTAGAACACAATTTCTTGTGCTCTGCTGCGGTATGTATTTTTCCAAAGATTTGATGGACTTTTTACCATAAGGGACCAACTCTGTAGAAAACACAATTTCTTGTGCGATACGTGGATGAGAAGGTGTGAGAAACACTAGCATAGCATGTAACAGAAAACTATCCGCTGCATGCTGTGTTATGTGCCGCGATAAAAATCAGCCTTAGAGGGGTCCTATACCAGCCGAACATCCCAGTCCGGAAAGTCTACCAAACATCCCAGTTTCTATTTACTTAAGCCATTGCAGCAATTGGCGCCAAAACTGCATCCTGGGATCCCAGGATGATCCACAGGTTTGACTCTGCATGGGTACGTCCTGGGATCCCAGGAAATGAGTTTTGGCGCCAATTGTTCCTCCAATTGCCATTCATTGGATGGTTGCCCTTGGTGGTTGGGACGTTTATAGGGCCGCTTTTTCCCGCCAAGTGGGATTTCTAGTGGGATTTTCGGGTGCCGCTGTGGATTTTCAATAGGAGAGAGTCCTGGATTTCCGCTGTGGGATCCCCAGTGGGATTTCCGGACTGGGACGCTCGGCTGGTATAGAAACCCTCTTATGGAGTTAAAGAAAATAGTAGGTTAAAAGCAGCATTATTTAGTCCTCTTTGCCTGCATTCCCTGACCTTCACTGGAAGTCACAAAGAAAGAGGATAAGAAGTAGGCTCATTTATAAGGAACTAGGTATGGTACCACAGTATTCGTAGACGCATTATTCTCAAAATGGGGTGACCCCAGTTTGCAAGATAATTATTTAAGCTCACTATGTTCTACTTGCTTTGACATGGCACGAGTGAACCTGCGAACAATGCGCCTCCTTCGCAAGGTAGGCTTATTCTCTGGCTTCTGAAGTCTTTGTACCAGGACAGCGCGACATCACATAAAATGTTAAGTGAGAGCTGAGCGCGAGACAGCGATCAACGGAGAAGTCCCGAAGATTGCATGAGACAATTCGGAAATCTGAACGCGGACAATTCCCTGTTGGATGTTGTGCCGAGATGATGACATTGTTGCGTCAGCTATGAGTAGAAGGGCCTTATTAAGCTATGAGAGAATTTTCGTCGGGAACTTCTACAAGCCGTTCTATTCTTCTCTTCGGATAATCATCAGGAATCTAGAGGATTACTCTATTTCCGCTCTACGAGAGATGTGTTATTGTGAACTTTTTCCACGATTTGATCGTAAAGGTAGGAAGTCACGTCGTAGTTTTAATGTTCACAACGACCTCATGGGAATCAGGTTTTTTTATAGATGATATATTGTCTTCAGAGATTTGCGGCGAAGAAACGGTAGATCTAACAAAATAAAACGACCAACAGAGATATTATAATTTTTTCCCAGGTACGTAAATAAAAAACTCGTTATAATTCAATGTGGTGGTAGCGTTAAGGTATGGTACAATAATAACGACCCATACCTACACTTGCACCATACCATACTACACATAAATCTAATATTCCGCTACCATATGAATTTCTGATCTCATGGTACAGTGTGACATCCTAAGCTCTCCCGCCATCTTCTCTCCGCCTACAGTTGTGGTGTGAATTGTTATTTCTGGCCTATCGTAGCTTCAAATTGTTTATCTCTAATATTATTTTTGCTTCCCAGTTGGATAGTTGTTGCCAACAATCCCATGCACCCCCCCCCTGCTGATATCTGATAGCCCGCGAGGATTAATACGATGTATGCCGGAGGAGGAGGAAGCGACTACAACAGTGGCGGGACTAACGTCAACACGTTCGTGACCCCCACATTCCGGGGCAACGACGACTCGAATTCCGATAACCGGAGGATATACAATAACGGCAGCGGTTCGTCCCAGAGGCCAAATAACAACGATGCCGGAGATTTCTCGGTATTCCAAGTCAAGACCGGTGAGCCGACGTTTCGAGGTCAGAGGAACTTTGCCTCCATTGGTTCGGAGATTGCGCGTCCGAATTCTGCCCCCATGATGCAGTCGATGGACGAGAGGTTCATGAATGCCGTGCGTCAAAACGATTTCGACTTTGAAGCCTTCAAGGCGAGAATCGAGGACGGTTCTATTAAGAATCTCAAAGACGGATGGAATGGGTCGGGCTATGGCGGGGGAGGCACGAAAAATTCACAGGATCCTTACTTCAAGCCATCCAGCGAGGGGAGGAAGAAACGATCCAACTCAGACCCCATGATTTGCGAATCATTTTTTGATGCCCTTTACTGCAGTGAGGTAGACGAACTTAACACGAAGCGTACCCGTCACCATGGGGGGGAAGAAACCACGGGTCCCACTTTTCAACGAAGCCAATCTGTCGACGTTGTCAAACAAATGGTCAACTTGTGTGACAACGAATTCAAGCTTGATTTTTCTAGTCGTAGTGATAACAATAGCGACAACAGTGCCGGCGCCTTTGATGAGGAGCATGGGATTGAGCCAATCGAAGTCTCTTTTACCGGCAAGCAGAAGAGGAGGAATTCTGAGCCTCTAATGAATGCAGAATTCTTCAACGAACATGACTTTAATTTCCAAGCGTTTAGTTCAAAGGCTCAAGAAGCGGCTGCTTTTTCTATGAATTATGCGAATGAGTACAAGAGAAGCAGTGTGATAGATAACAAGATGTCATCGAGACAACGAACGCACTCCGCGCCCATGTTTTTCGAAGAATTTGCGAACTCCTTTTCTGCAAATACAGAAGGGAAGGACCCCAATCTTTTCGACAGCATTCATGATGTTCTCGGGATAGATGATAGCAATTCTTTTGACAGCGACGAAGCGCAGAAGCCGAGTTCGAAAGTGACGCCTTGCGAAGCCAGAAACTTCAAGCGAAATAATTCGGCACCGTTACTATCCGCTGATTTCTTCGATTCTGTCTTTGATGAAAAGGTTGATACGACACAGAGAGTCAAGAAACCAGAGGATGTAGACCAGGATGAACTTGACCTTTTTGTTCAAAAAATGTTCACGAGAGAAAAAGGAAATCGACACGAGGACACATCACAGAAACCCGGTGGAACATGGGCTCTTCAAAGAAGCAAATCTCTTGACGCCGTATCGACTATTCCAAATATAGGAAACATGTTCCCAAGCGAAGTGAGAGGAAATTCTCAATTCTCTCTCCTGCCAACAAATACCGGACCTACGCCAGACGAAAGCTTGGCGTTGTATAATATGCTGTTTAGTGGAGAAAGTATAATGCCGGCTCAAAACTCCATGCAGAGCACTTTTGCTTCTGGAAATGATCCACTGACAATGTGCAATCAAGGTGGAAGTTTTAATACAAACTCAAATCAAGCTGCTCTGAACACCAATGATGATGCCACTGCTTTTGTCTTGAATGCCGTTAAAGCAACGCAGAACCAACTTCACACACTTCATCCCCTTGTCATGAAATCCGGAGATACAACAGCAATGGAAGAAATCGCACATGCGTTCAAGATTACTGCGTCGGCGTCGCAGTATGTTTTATCGTCAGATTTACCCAATGCTGTTGCAGTATTGAGTAAAGCACAGTCAACCATTGAGGTATTGTGGAACCGGCTTTCAGGAAAAATATCGGGGGGCACCAAAGGGGATAAGTCAGGTGGAGATCATAATAGTGTTATTCAAGCACATTCCGTTGTTTCTACTGATGGAGTTCAATTGGTGAACTTCAATGAAAAACCCAGAGACTCAAGCAACGACAGCGTGTGTTCCAGTGTTACTGGCTTTAGCAATCGTTCAAGATCTGTTTCACCATCAAACGTTCGACCTGATTCACTCTTTGATTGCCAAAGTGTTGCATCTAACAAGTCGACAAGGTCAGCTCGGTCAAATAAGTCAAGACGCTCACTCATGAAGGAAAAGTTAGAGAAAGACCTTCCTCCTCAGGATAGTAGTAATCCGGCGGTCATCATGGAGCGACTCAAACATCTCATGGAAAGGACACAACACTCACAAAAACAATTGCAAAAGTGGGACAAGAAGAATGGACTTCCGAAATCACACTCGCAAACTATGGTCAACAGTAGTCGGAGCCGGAAGCAATTGCAAGAAGGGATCGTGTTGAAAAAGTGGAATGGGGCACCACTGATTGGAAGTGAAAAGAATGCCATGGGCTAAGCGAATACATTCATTAGTCTCTGTAATAATCGAAGCACGAATGGGGTCATTTATATATGGGAATGAGATTTTTCATTTCTGATGTTTTTCATGTGAGAAGGCACAGCAAAGGCACCCGGCCAATCGGATCACTTCGGCTTATCATAGATGATTTGAATATGAGTAGCCTGAAAAGTTCGTAAAAGATATGTAGAACCTATTGAGTGATATCACATTTCGAAACATTGTTCCCTGGGTCTACACAATTTTTCTGACCAAAGACATGAATTCAATGTGCAATACTAAAGGAATTCGGCCTGTTGACGAACTCACTGGACCAATATCTAATTTTGATGAGCTCTAGACAGATTTCTGTCTCAAGCTTGCTGTTCCACAGTTTTTCATGTGACATCCATGGGTGTTTAAGTCTTAATATTTGCATGCCGAGTTTGATAGCCTCCTCAACATGTCTTCACCATCGTCTACTTTGCTTTACACTCATTAGGCTTTTCCAAGCAGACTGTGCTTGCTTCTTTCATTGTACGATTCACCTCTAGTATGGTTTCAACTGAGGTTTTGCATACAAAATAGTTCAATTTGCACCCAGGGTAGTTAATGAACCTCATGATATGGACTTCAAAGGTTGTTTAATTGAATGATATGTATGTATGACATCAATTGCAAATGCTGATGGTCCAGAGATGAATATACTTTGTGCTGTCCCATTCAGAATTGTGGTCAAGATACAAATGGGAATCAATACGATGGCCAACAAAGTGTGTGTTGTTAAGTTAAACATCCTCTAGTCAAGACTTTCACAGATGAGTTAACAGGTTTCAGACTACCTCATAACGTTTACTACCAGTGCCATAAGAAAAATTGTGTTTTTTGAAAGAGATGGGATTTGCCTCGCTACCTTATAATGATCAAACAGCAACTAAGAAGTCTTCTAGGTCAAAATATATAACAATCCCATGGAAACCCAACTAGTAGGGGGGTGCATCCAAAAATGACCAATTTTACATTAGATACTGACAGTGAAATAAGTGTTCTAACATGGAGGTATAGGTCCAATTAGATTGTCTCCAAATTTTTTTGAAAAAAAATTGGACGCTTGTAGCACTTCTAACAAGCATGTTTTAGCACTAGGGACTGAGGTATGTACATGGTATGTAGGTAA
>JALLPD010001909.1:0-11796 GCA_036940065.1 Cyclotella cf. meneghiniana | reverse complement strand
ATTAAAATTAAACTCATAATTTTCATTCCACAATACAAGTAACTCATTTACTTAGTCTTCCTTACTTAAAAATTTCAACTACAAAACGGCTTACGACATGCTGTGAAAAAATGGTATACTCCACAAAACTGAAAGCAGCTATGAAAGAGATCCTTGGATAATCATGTTAGTTCATACAAATGGCACCATATGGGTTCAATGCAGAACAAAAACAGAACAATTGAACATTTGGAAAGTTACACCTTACTTTTACTAGAATAATTATCTAATTAAATATACATCTCCCCTCTCCACATAAAGACTCAGGCTTCGTCACATACACACCATATTTCATGTCCCACCAGAAGATGTCTTTTGTCCTCAGGAGGTATGGCTCCATTCATGGGGGTGAGTGACATGAGCCAAGGAAGCTCCCAGGGACCTTCAGCCAGTGCCGGGCCTATGAATTGGACATAGGGGCACCAACAAACTAAATTATGACCAGTGGGGGAATGATCCCAACAAACATACCAAAGGTTGGCAAGACCCTTTGGAAAGATCAAAAAATCTTGCAAAACCCCTTGGTAAAAGCTAGACCCAGCAATCTGGCCAACTTTTTGTCAGCCCTGTAAGAATGTTGATCAGTCCTGCCAGGATATTCTGTTCAGTCTTTTCAGGCACACCAAGATCCTGATTGGCATCCCTGAATCCAAGAGGGTAAAAGTAAATCTGTGAAATTTGATTATAATGTAAAAGACATGATAAAGCATGGGGATCAACAAGTGGCAATCCTCATTTTCATATCAAGATAGAATAGTTCATAATTTTCAACTTCCAATTATACAGAAACCATTCCTACTTCTCTTATCTACAACTGATTTTTGTCTACCATTTGGCTTAGGTCACACTACTGGTAGCATTAATCATAACATTATGTAAGACTCAACATAGGCAATCCACACAAGAAATCAAAGCACAATTAACTTTGTTCTTGTGAAACCACAGCATGTAGATGTGAGACTATCATGTCTCAGCAGTAAAATCAATCATGATCACTTTCTCTACAGAAAAGACATGTACTACAATGCATGCTCCTATGCAACACAAGGATAATACAAGCAGAAGCAGCTGTTTACTTGATTGGTATGGCTCAATTAGCTTGGCAAATTCACAAACATCAACTGCAACAGTCTATTGACATTTTAGAATGTTGTTGAGCTGTGAAGTGTTAAAATTGTTCCAAATACCATAAAGATAATAGTCAAAACCTGTCATTATGAACAGAGTTACTGACATGAATATTCAGTACAAGAACTAAATCATGTCATTCAGCATATAAGAGTCAAAAAGGATGTCAGCCTTGCTTGATGATCTGTGCTCCAGTACAAAAAGGATACAATCCAAATTGAATCCCCACTCTCATCAGTCAACAAACAACAGAGATTAACATATATTTCCCACAATGATGATGATCAGAACTCAGTCTATTCAGCCATTGTTGATTATCAGTAGTAGACCCATGCAGGCAACTATTCCCATGCATACATAGGGGCAGTGGGCAACAAAGATGATACATACAAAGGGGGATGTATGAGTGAGATCGAAGATCAGCAGTAGGCTCAACAACTTTTTTATCAGACCTGGTGTAATATTCACATTGTACACACTTAGTGACAATCAAAGTACAGTTACACAACTCCACTTTCTTGCCTCATGGACATCATTTGGAAGGAAGTGTAAGTCAACTAGAGTCGTCAAAAGAACCCAAAAGTGAAAATTATGCTAGAGCTCAACATCAAACAAATCATGGTGATGTTTGATTTGCTTAACAAATGATGGCCTTGTCAGCAGTTTCTAGTGGCATGGTGTGTCCCTAACAACCACCATTGTTTTATTCACTCAAAATCTACTATACACTACCTCCTGCCTAATGCAGTGATTCAGTGAAAAAAGGAACCTGATGTTTGACATTCTTTCTCTTGCATACACAGAAAACAATAGAGACAAAAGGTCAACACCCACACTGATCTTATTGTACCCTCTCAAAGAGTTATGGTCAATGGTTGGTGCAAGCACTGCAATAGTTGAAATATGACTTATCCTGCAAACAAGCAGTCCATAGGACTGTAATATTTGGACTATCATGAATTTCATGTGATTGAACACTTTGGGTTTCATGCAGATATAACTCATCATCATGACTTAGGATAGTACAAACACAGCAAACATTATTACGGGTCACAAAGAAACAGTGACTGACATCATTCTCCCTCTCCACAATCACTTATGCTTATGATTCATACATACCAGCTTGTATGTATGACATGTCATGCATCACCTAGAATTTTTACCTGTGACACTAGGTTTTTGCATGCTGGTATTGCCTCAAAAGATTTTTTCCTCGCTGTTTTTTTTTCACGAGCCATCTGAGTCTCCAATCGTGGGAGCTAGTGACATAGTCAAAGTATCTACATCCAAGAGTAGTATATATTTTAAGCACTTCTATTTATTTAAAAAAGAATTGAAATACTTTCCTTTTGTCACAGAGGAGAAGTACACAATATATTTTCAATCTTGAAGGTTGAAAGATACAAGATCTGACATGAGCCAAGTATCTACATACCCTTTCAGTAGACATAAGTCCAGAATATGGCCCTGAATTAGGACACAAGATTATAACATGAGCCAACATGCTCTCAGGACCTCTAGGCCAATGATGACTATGTTGTATGGGTATGTAAGGGTACCAAAATTTCATCTAGCATAAATCCCATTTGCTAAAAGTTTATGAATCTGTAAATTTACAGAGATCCAAATCTTCAAAAGAGTTCATCTTGTCAAAACATATCAGAACTGTGTAGAAGCCTACACATGATCTTTACTTCTCTTAAAGATCATACAAGGGGATGTGTAGACTCTACACAAACTGTCACTATGTCATTATCACAAGCGTACCAGCTTCTACATACTGATTTGTGTTTTACATGATAAAAGCACTAGGGCTGAATTTCTGCAGTCCTCAATTTAAATAAGTTAAATAGCTTATAACTCTAAATTCCAATCATGAGGATTTCTAGGTCTCTTATTTACAACTAAAATTTCTCCCAAGCACCCAGCTTAGGTCACTATTGTACGATAGCCCTACAATCTAGTGTTGAGTTTTGCACTCACCTAGTTGCAGTGAGTCTCACTCATGAACCACCACATAAAAATACCCAGACACATCACTGAGGCCATGTCCCAGCTGACACGGTAGCTCTGCTCCACCTAGCAGAGTTTTAAGACCACAAGTGATGCAAACACGCGCATGTGGCAATAAAAAAGACCACTAAATGGTGCAATCATGTGCACATGGCATATTACCTAGTGAGTAGCATACACACACTAGTAAAATTAATTAAAAAGACCACTAAATGGTGCATACATGTGAGCGTGGAGTACAAACTAGTGAATAGAATGCATGCACACTAGCAAATTAGATATATGGACCACTAAGTAGTATGTACATGTGCAAGTGGCATGATTACATTAGTGAGTAGCATAAATGCCCACTAATAAATTAGATAAAAGACCACAAAATGACATATTTTTTTTACTCATGTGGCTAATTGCCCTAAGATTTTTTCTTGAGCAATAAGTGTAGTCAAATTTTTAGACTCATGCTAATAGATTAAAATTTCTAACGGTGTGTAGCCTTGGGCACACTGGCTTTGCAGCAGAGTCCACTGCCTTAATTGATATTCCTGGGGTCTTCGTGAATAAAGATGGTGACTTGGGAATGCAGGCAGTATTAAGAGACTGCAGTTTCAGTGCAAAGCATAACTTCTATCTATTGAGTATGTCAAAGTTGCTGCATAGACAAGGATGGATGCAAGGTGACGAGGCCATAATATGCATTGAAAACAGGAAGGGATGTACCATCAATTTCAATATTGTCATACCTATAGAGAAAGGGGCAATACATGCATGCAAATTTGCACATAGCGTTGAGTTAACCACAGCAAGCATAGACACTCCAGTAAGGCTTTATATCAACATGGCCCATTGCTTGCTGGGTCATTGCAATGATGACTCCGTGAGGAAAACTGCAAGGGAGCTTGGTTGGATTTTGACGCATGGTACATTAAAATCATGCAAACACTGTGCTTAATCCAAGGCCAAGCAGAAGAATGTCCGCAAGGAATCAGTTGCACCGAAAGCTGAAGTAGCGGAGCATTGGTTGTACTTTGATCTCTCCAAGGTTACAGTCAAGTCCAAAACCTCAGAGAACATAACAATCGATTGTGATAACTGGAAGATATTGTTATGCGAAGCCACAGGAAAGAAATGGAGCGATTTCACTGTGACAAAGAGTGAAATGGTGGAATGGTCTTGCAGGCACTTTCATAAGTTGAAGACATGAGGAATACCAGTAAGATACATATGCTTGGACCCAGCAGGTGAAAATCACAAGCTTGCAAAACTTGCTGGAAGTGGCAATTGGGC
Source organism: Cyclotella cf. meneghiniana (assembly GCA_036940065.1). Lineage (NCBI taxonomy): Eukaryota > Bacillariophyta > Thalassiosirophyceae > Thalassiosirales > Thalassiosiraceae > Cyclotella > Cyclotella cf. meneghiniana. The sequence continues at coordinate 7,332 of JALLPD010001909.1, read as the reverse complement.
TGTACTTCAGCCAATTGATTTTGAATTTACGTCACATGACATCCCTCAACATAACAGCCTGGCCAAAATGGCATTCTCGTATCTTGCTGGGAAAGCTCATTCCATGATGGGTGGGGCAATGGTGCCTGATGACTTGAAGTCCAAAGTGGCACTCAAGGCAATATCTTGTGCAACACAGTTTGATGGGCTTGTTGTGGTGAAGGTTGAGGGTAAGATTGCAATGCAAGATACGCACATTTGGTGCGAACCCAACGTGGTCTAAGAAACTGTGAGTATGGGGTGAAGCTGGAGTCGTATCTGAAGGCAAGGACTCCAAGACAGGCAACAAGGGTGCTACAATGATTTTTGTAGGTTACGCCGAACACAAAAGCAACAGTGTTCGAATGTGGTACATGCGTACTTCAAGGGTAGTAGTGAGTCATGATGTTACATGGCTCAAGAGAATGTTCTTCAAGGATGATGCATCAGGCGCCATTGACCGAGATGCCTTTGAGGCTATTGAAAATGGCTTAGAGACAGATATAGGTACAGGGTTAGGGCAAAAGAATGTGAATGATGTCACTAACGCATCCCATCCAACAATCAGCCAAAGCAACCAGGAGGCAGTGTCACATGGAGGAGTCCAATTGTGACTGGACCTAGCAAAGCACTCATGTCACATTCCAGGTGAGTAATGAAGACTCCGGACAGGCTGAATATGCGCCAGCTGTAAAGTTGCGTTACCTAGGTGTGATGGCAGATCTAGACAATGCTGAGCTCGCCAGCATGTACATGTCATTGTGAAGCATGGAGCTGGCCCTCATTGGTGCCGGTGTAGGAGGTGGTATAAAACACACCAGCGAGTTGAAGGTCCTCAACTACAAGAAAGCCATGCGTAGCTTTGATACGGCTGAGTGGAGAAATGAGATCGGTAATCAGAAGGTGCAGTTTGATAAGTATAATGCTCTTACTGCCATCCCAAGAAGCTCACTTCCCAAAGGTGCGAAGGTTCTCACAACCATATGGGCAATGAAACTCAAGTCCAATGGGACACGGAGAGGTAGGCTCAAGGCACATGGGTATGAGCAAGTAGATGGGAGTCACTATGCATCGGACTCTATTGCTGCTCCTGTGACCATTCCCATCACAGTGTGAATCGTACTCATGCTGTACTGTATGAATCGTATGTGGACCTCAGCCATCATCAATCTTGAAGGGGCATTCTTTCGAGGACAATTTGCAAATGGTGAGGAACTATATATTGAAGTACAGGATGGATTCCAAGCAGGTATGAAGGTGACGTAGTATTACGCATGAACGTACCAATAGACGGGACCAAGCAGGCTGCTTACTGTTTTTCAAGATGTTCGTAGAAAGAATCAAGAACATGACCTACAAGCAATCAAAGGCGGACCCATGCCTGTATTTTGCCTGGATAAATGGGGACATGAGAGTGTTTGTGGCTTGGGTTGACGACGTCATGGTACTAGGACCCCCTGCGCTAGTTGAACAGGTACAGCATGACTTGGAGAAGGCATTCACATGCAAGCGCAAAGGGGAATTGACCAAGTATGTGGGCAGGAAGCTCACATTTAATTGTGATGGTGAGGGAAAGGGTACGATTAAGTTCACCCAACCAGTCCTCATCATGAAACTCAATGAGGAGTATCCAGTACATGACGGCCCAGTGTCAAAAACACCTGTGGTGGCTGGTCAAGTACTCGTGAAAGGGGATGGAGAAGGTACAGTATCCCATGAACAAATTAAGATGTACCGTTCAGCAACTGCGACTTGCATGTTTATGATGCAGTGGTCATGCACCGACATTTTCAATGCTGTGCGAGGACTTGCTAGGCACATGACTGCGCCTAGGGAGGCTCATGTCCGCGCACTTATGACACTGTTAAAATACATAGAGAACACGAAAGAAAGAGGCTTAGTTATTGCACCTAGAGATATGTGGAGCACAGGATACAAGTTCAAGATACATGGGCAATCAGACTCCGACTACGCTACAAATCCGTATGATCGGAGGAGTGTTTCGGGAGGATGAGTGTTTGTAAATGGCGTCCCAATCTCTTATCGCAGTGCCACACAGAAGTTTGTGATGTTATCGGTGACAGAGGCCAAAATAGCAGCTGGAGTCCTGGTAGCCCAAGACATGCTGTACGTATATCGGATATTGGAGTCTTTGGAGCTTGAAGTTGAGTTGCCAATGGTACTCGAAATGGACAATTCCGGTGCAGTGGATATTGCCAATAGTTGGAGTGTGGGCGGCAGAACGCGTCACGTTGATGTGCGTAATTATTTTCTGCGTGAACTCAAAGACAAAGGGCTGTTGGTAATTAAGCATATTGCGGGAGAGCAAAATGATGCTGACATCTTCACAAAGAACATGACGTCAGCAATATTCAATAGGCATGTACCACTGTATGTAGGCAACGATGAATACCTCAGAGGCCGAGTTTTGAGCGGGGAGGCTGTTAGCAAGTAAATTTGCTCTAACTCGGACAAGGGGAAGTATAATATGTTTTATATCTCACAAGACTCATCCAAGATTAAGTTCCCAAGACAGTCCAAATGACATAATAGTAGAAAATAGATCATAAACTTGGATAACTAAATTGTTACAACTAGATCGATTAGTTGTTAGCTAGATTGTTGAAGATCAGACTGTAAAAAGACTTCCAACATCAGGAACTCCAGATGTAGCAGAGTATGATGAGAAGAAGATGATAAAGCAAGCTTTGACCTTATCTTACTTGTACATACTCTAAGTAAGTTAGGTGTTATTCTAGAATTCAAAACTAAAAACATTACCATTGATGAAATCATCTTTCCAATGAGAGACATCAAACATCAACAAGCTGCCTACTAAATCTAAGATTGAGAGGGCATGGTCTGTAAACACCAGCATGCACTGTGAACCACAAAGCACATCGGATGCCACCAAATGTTCAGTGAAATTTTTGATTCTAACTATAAAAAGGCATATCTCCACTGGTTGTTCAAGACAACTGCCCACACCTCAGTACACTCAAACAAACCAGGTTGTTGGAGGTTTTTTGTGACCACAAAGATCTCTTTGATGTTACACTGGGTGATTGAAAAAACAAACTTATCTCCTTTGAACTAAAAGAAGTTGCTACACCATTTCATAGCAGAGCTTTTCAGTTCCAACAATACACAAAGAAACAATAATAATTGAAAGACTTAACAGAATTTGTTAACTGGGGGTACTGGTCTTTCAGCCAGCATCTGATTGGACTACTCATCCTTCATAATACCTAGGAAACATCAAACAGTGCAGTTTATATGTAATTTTAGAGTAGGGAATTAACAGAATGTTAGAAAACCATTTCCTATTTGCAAAATCAGTATATTTCTGTAAGAGTTGGAAGGTCTCACTTTTGCCACAGCCTTTGATCAAAATATGGACTATGACACCATTAGATTGGATCCAGATGCTTCCAAAATCTGCACCATCATTTTTCCATGGGATAAATACTCTTACCTTTGGTTATCAATTGGTGGAGCAGGTTCTCCTGACATTTTTCATTCCAAGATGTCTGAGCTAATGTTAACCCTTGAGTTTGTAAGAATATACCTTGATGGTTATCTAGGGATAACCAAAGGAATACTGGAAGACCACAGCCAATCTATGGTTGGTTCTATCTAGATTGCAAGATGAGATCCTTAAAACAAATGCTTGCAATCAACTTCTGTGCTACAGAGATAGAATACCTTGTTATATCCTCACTAGAGATGGCATTAAGCCACTGACCAAGAAAGTACAGTCAATACTTTCATTAATACCACCAACAATCTCAGACAACTCCATACGTTCCTTAGCATGGTACAATACAATGGAGACTTCTGTCAAAAATTCAGGAAAGTATTTGCTCCACTCACCATTCTAGTTGGGGAGTGTGGTCCCACAAAACTGTCAAAAAAGACAAAAGCTCAACACAAGCCATGGTTCTGGGATGCAACAAATCAAAAAATCTCCAATGACTTAAGGCCACAATCACAAATGATGTGACCTTGACCTATCCTGACTAGTAAAAGGAGCTTGAGGTTTATACTGATGGCTAAAGACACAACTTGGAATGGTCATTACCCAAAACAACAGGCTGATTGTGTTCTTCAGTTAGAAACTCACTGAAGCTCAGCAAAAGTACAACATGACTGAAATTCTGCTGTTAGCCAAAGTGGAAACTTTAAAAGAGTTCAAAGGCATGCTGGAGGAGGAAGGTTAGGTCCACCAGACCATGAAAACTTTACATCTAATAGAGTCTATCAACAAAGATTACTTCTCAAGGAGTATGTTCCCAACATCATCTACATTAAGGGTATCCATAATTCTGCAGCTGTGATCTTACAAATCAACTTTGGCCCAGTCTCAGACAATAAAGAACACTGGATAGTTTTTAGCAAATGCTGGAACTGATGAACCCATATCGTCTTCCACCTACAATAATCAAAGGAATTGTGTATTTGCAAACAGCAACAAAGAGAATGCAATCTATCCTTTCACTGCTCAAAAGATTGCAGATACTCCACAAACAGATACAAAGCTACTAGTGTCAACAGCAGGACGGTTTTCAGTCCAAGATTGTTGAAAATATACTGGTCCTTTGTAAGAACAACAAATCTGTCATTCCTCTGAATTGCTGGAACATCATGCAGTAGAGTGGTATCACCGCTACTTGCAACACCCAGACAACATCCACTTTGTAGAGATTCTTTGGTCTGCAATCCACTGGAAAGGCATGAAGCATTCTGTATGTGCTCATGTCAAAAAGTGTTATAGATATCAGATCAACAAAAGGCATCAATACAAGAATGTGAAATTACCCCCAATACTAGCCTCGATCACAACTTGGGAGGCTTGTGATGACTTTATCAGCCTTTACACTCTTAAGAACAAGATGGTACTGCACTTGACTTCATGTGTGTCAAGTTTTTGATCATGACAGACAACTGATAGATACCTATAAACGTGGGTCTGACCATTCTCAAGGGTGTGTTGTGGATAAAAATAATGATGTCTGGGTGGCTCATTTTAGTCTTGGAAACTCAATATGATATTTAAAAAGAAATGGAACTTAGATTCCTGATGTTGATGTGGGTGATGGTTCCACTGACGTTGCAGTGGATGGCAATGGCAAGATATGGAGCACCAGTTTGGTTGTAATACTCGTTTCTAAATCAATAAAAAAATCACACTGTTGATATGTCAGCAGAACTTCCTCCTGACTCCGAACTATTAATAATGGTAAGCCTGGTTTATTTGTTTATTTCACACTATCGCTTTTACAAAAATAGTCACTTCATGCTCTCTCATTATATACTTATAGGCAACATGGTGTGTTCTTGCGATGAAGGACATCTTATTTTGTACATCATCATCCCATACTTACTCAACCCTCTCATGTCTTTTTGTTCCAGATTCTGGTGCAAACTGGATCTAATATCCTATCCCAACCCATTAATGGTTCATGGCATTTCAAATACATGGGTGTGTGGAAGAAGCTCGAGTGGATGACTAATGATCAAAGTCACTCTTCTTTGGTGCTACAGGCTGCAATAGCAACACTGGAGAATGGATGATAGCAGAAAATGGTGTCAACCTGCTATTTGACTCAAAGACACAGTACTCTGAGGTACAAATTATGCCCCCAGTGGTGAGATTCCCATCCTTTTTGAGATGAGGATCATAATTCCTCTTATTAGATTTACGTTGTTTTTGTTTGTTGTAATCAAATATGATAAAAACAACCGGAAGTCCTCAGCTCACAAGTACATAACATTTTAATTATTCAACAGAAAATACATGTGAAATATTTATCATTTAAATTATTAAGACAAGATGACAAACAATGAGGACACACAAAGCAATGACAAGAACCCCAATAATTGAAATGAGATTCACAGCAAATATCAAATTGGCAATCAAATCAGAAAACAAAGTGGCAATGGAAAGCAGAAAAAGAATTCAACAAGCCAGTCTTCAAAGCCTCAAACAAGAGCAAACCTCAAGTTGAAACCAGCAAAGACTAGCAAGCATCCCTTCAAGATCTTCACCAAAGATGGTGAAACAATCAAAGGGGTTATCAATACATTCCAAGACAGAGATCTGCTTAATCACTTCATTGCAGTTCAAATTCATTTGTTTCAGCTCAGAGATGAGTACAACCATTTAAGGAAAAAAAGATGGGAGAGGCTCTGTACCACAATGCATTGAGCATTGACTGGATCATGCAATGTCAAATGAAAAGAGAAGTAAGCACAATCAGGAATGTTGAAACAGGCATTTCAAGCAATCAGCACAAGAGTTGTAATGACTCATTCATGGGCTTAATAAGGAATGCTTTGCTACTACACACTCAAAATTCTGAAGAATGCAATGCACTATGGCGATTTGTGTTACGATGGAGTGGTCATGAAGAGACTATTTGTGATTAACAAGTGCTTGGAATTATTTTCCCCACAAGTGCTCAATTTTTTTATCTTAGAGATAGCTGAAGATGCTAATAGGATGGTAAACTAAGAGGACCGAAGTCCATGGTCACGACGTTAGAGAGATTATGAGCTACAGCTAGGATCATGATAACGGGAGCCCATGATAGGTAGCTAGTGCTGGATACTAGGCTGGTGAGTATGAAGTACTGTCAGATCTACACACCCTCGCCAGTACTAGTGGACATGGTCATCCTAGTGGTTTTCTCTTGAACGAAAAAAATAAATAAAAAAACAGGTATCACACGTTAGGTGTCACCTTGTGTGTGTGGATTACAAAGATCCCTGTCAAAAAGGTGCGATGTCTTGTACATAGCGGGGACGAACTAATAAGTGGTGTTTTGCAGGATGGTGTTTGCTGGGATAGTCGGCCCTGTTTTTGGTACCTTTTGCCCATAAGTACTTGAAAAGGGATTGTGCCCTCCGGCACTTGAGCCACTGAAAACGCATGTCCATGCTTTTTGATGCTTTTGGTGTCATGGTGTCACGGGTGAGGCCAATGGCGGTCGAGTTGTCTGTGGTGACTGGAGTCGGGCCGGGTTGCGGGTGTCCCATTTCCTCGAGTGTCATACGAAGGGGGATGGCTTCTTTGCACCCATAGAAGAGTGATGCGATTTCTGTTTCTGAGGCGGAAGCCATTACATGCTTTATGATGGTGGACAAAACGAGTACAGCGCCGTTATGGAAATCGGGATTATTTTTCTTGGTGAGAAACATGTATGCCGCTGCTCTGCTTCTACCTCCATATTCGGAGAGGTATGATCCGTCAGTGTCGAGCGCGAGGATCATGTCGCTGGCAAGGTACGTTATGGACGGGTTGGGATGTGTGGC